>CATIWQ010369936.1:0-13266 GCA_949673415.1 Euphorbia schlechtendalii
CACAATAAAAGCTCTCTCAAGTATACCCAAACTCGAGGTATAATTTTAGGACAGTTGGAAATACCCCAATTTTACTCACAAGGTAAAATCACTCAACCCCCCTCACTAATTACTCTCTTGTGGTAATAAATTACTCTACAAGAGGAAACTCTAAACAAATACTCTTTTATAGGAATAATGCTCTACAAAAGGAACTGAAAAACTTTCTTAATTTTCTGATGATTTTTGGATTACCGGGAGAAGACCTTTTATAGGCAGATTACCTACCAATTAGTCAATTGGTAGGTAAACTACCAAAAGAAAAAAAATAAATTAGTTGGCCAACATTTGAAGTCTGGATCAACAATTACACTACTACCTTTTCAAGTTTTGTCTTCATATCAAGTCTTCATAGACCTGGGCACGAGTCCGTTGACCCGCGGATCCCTGTCCATGCCCGCTGTTCATGGAATGGGTTTGGACAAGGTGATTGGAGATTGGACCCGGCCCGACCCGAATCTGAAGCGCTGAGTAAAATATATATCGGGCTTGGTTTTAATAATAAAATCTAAGCCCGGCCTGTCTAGCCCGAAATAATAATTATTATGTTAAAATATATATTTATTTTGTACATTCAAAGTAAAAAAAATTATATGGTTGAAAATTTTCATATTTTTTGCTAAAGTTTAACATTTAAACTCAATTTTATTACTTATACTACAAATATATTTGGAATTATTTTTTCACAATTATTTTTTAGTAATAAATATTAAGTTTTTTTATTTGAAACAATTAATAGTTAGGTTCGAGGGTCGGGCTTGGTTTTGATTATTTTATTAAAGATCCGGCCCGAATCCGATGTATTTTTTTATGGATTTGGGCCGGGCTTGGGTTATTCGTTATTTAGCTATGCCTAATAAGGCCCGGCCCGAACCCGATGTATTTTTTTATGGGTTTGGGCCGGGCTTGGGCTATTCGTTATTTAGATAGGCCCGATAAGGCCCGGCTTAAACCCGGCCGTGCCCAGGATTATGTCTCCATCCTACTATCAACTGACCTCCTTATGTTCTTCACTTTTAGAGTTTTTCCATCTAAATAATATTTTATTTAACTAAATTACCCTTATCTTTTTGTTTGTCCATGATATTACTTTTCTTATATCTCTATTTAAAAAATACCAAGTAATTCATTTGGAAAAAGTGAGTTGTTTTTTTAAAGAAAAATTCAGTATCAATTGTTTATTGTTAGTTTATTTAACTGAATGATTTCCATTGTTTAGTTTTTCATAGACAAATAATTAATTTTAATCAAATTTATTAATTATTTTTCTTTTTTTATTTTTGTTTCTTCTCTTCTTTTCTTGTTCGGTTTTTTTACAATATTTGAGCTCAAAATATCAGGCCTTCAATTTCAATTATAAAAAATAGTATACACCATAAATTTAAGTTAATCGAATTTAAAAAATTAATTTCAATAATGTTCTAATTATTTTGTTTTCATATAAAGTACTTTAGAGCTAGAATTTTTATAGTCCGGACTAATTTTTTATCACGCAATTTTCATATGCCCCTCGCAGAATATAATATTGGAAAGTGTGATTTCTCTTAATGGGAATCCCTTGATGCAAACTGGTTTTACAAATTGATCAAGTCTTTGTAATTATATTTTTTGTTATTCATCTTGTAATTTAATAGATAAGTTTATTACAAGGAAAAATAGAATAACTAATTGATGTCAGTATATATACATATATGTTGGTAATCAATGGGGAATTACAAAGTTATGTGTATTTTCACATTTGAAAAAAAAATTGTATCCAAAATTACTATAAATTTGAATAAATCAACTTTCATTTTTTCATCAAACAAAAAACTAACAACTAAACAACCTATTCCCATGAACAATTTATCAAGAAGTATCTCACTTTTCTTAAAATGAACAAGTCTGTAAATTTAGGATAAAAAATGTGAGAAAAAAATAAGTTAAATGGACAAACAAAAGGAAATATTACAAATACAAATAGATAAATTAGAATTAGTTGTATAATAAAATATGTTGTGAAAATAAACTAAGGGGCAGTTTGGGATTGCTTTTCCAGGCTGCTTTTTCGAAAAGCTCCATTTTCAAGCTTTTGCTATAAACAGCAGAGTTGATTTTGAAAAAAACAAGTCAGACAGTTCCTAATTATATAGTATGAAGGACCACAATGTGGTGTTCGAAGCTAAAATATGTAATTCTATTAAAAATTTGTAAGTGCAACTTATTGGGAAAGCAGCTTGAAA
This sequence comes from Euphorbia schlechtendalii, assembly GCA_949673415.1. Taxonomy (NCBI): domain Eukaryota; kingdom Viridiplantae; phylum Streptophyta; class Magnoliopsida; order Malpighiales; family Euphorbiaceae; genus Euphorbia; species Euphorbia schlechtendalii. The sequence goes on from CATIWQ010369936.1 coordinate 2,262, forward strand.
AGCAATACCAAACGGACCTTAAATATGCAAAAAAATGAAGATAAGGGTAGTTTTGCCAATATTTAATATTTTTTAGATGGAAAAGTGAAAAAACATAACAAAAGGATGTGATAGTTGGATGGAAACAAAACATACGGAGGTATAAATTATACTGATAAAACTCAAGGAGTTAGGTAATGTAATAGAGCAAACGTAGGGGATGTTATAATTATTTACTCATAATTATTTGATGGGCGGGCAGCTGGCCGGGTTTGAATGTAATGTTTGAAAGATGGCCCAAGCTTATTATATAATATATATATGGGCTGGGTGGAACTTAAATAGAGCATTTTCTTACGAGGCCCGATCAAATCTGGCCGGAACTCAGCGTATTTGCCCAGTGAACAGCTATAGAGAGACAATAACCTGATCAAAGATTTCATTTTCTCAAGCTTTTGCCATTAATTAAGGATCAAGAAAACAACTTTGCCACTGGTAGGCATAATCATACTGGAAAGCCTTACCCTTCTCAATAAATAGATATAATTCTTATGGTAGATTTGGAGTATTAAGTGAATTCTCCAAGAAGGTCAAAGGAGAGGTCACCAGGTATTTCATTGATCTTGCTATTTGTTGAGAATTGATACTATGCTTGGTATGTTTTGCGTGGCCCTGTAAAGTCAGTCTGATATATGTGATGCATTGTTCTTTTTAATAGCTTTCTGCCATTTAAGTTTTTTTTTTTTTTTGCCTCTCTGATATCTGCTAGTCAACCTCTAAGATTGTTAGTGTCTTTGTGGCTGTGATACTGCTTCCTATTAGTTCTCATTTGTTAAATGTAGAAATCGAGAATCTCAACAGTCGGTGAAGAAACTGAAGGAGAAAGCTGAGGAGCTGAAGGGTGCGAAAGATGAGCTGAAAGCTAGGTAATTGTTTACCATTTATATTTCAATGTGCAATGCAACTCTTAGCTTTGATAGTATTCTGGCCGAGGCATACTTTTGTATGTCAAGGGAGTGCCTGAGATGGTGAAATGGCGAATGCAGAACGAAGCGGACAACTGAGCAGCTGTACAAGCAGGTGGATAATGTCTGGACAGAGGCCGAAGCTACTGCAAAAAAGGTGTGCTATTTAGATTAGTCTTAAGGTGTTTTAGTTGTTGCTGTTGAGTTTCACTTATTTCTTTTGGCATAAAGCCATAGTTTTTGTACTAGAATACTCAGGGTTTGATTTGTTGCTTGAACACAAAATTGTAGAGGATTAATGCCTTCTCTCTGGTTGTACTTTCTATGCTCTCGTGAATATCATCACTGTGGAACATGAAAAATTCAGAGACACGCACGGTATATATGCCCTTTTTTCAAGCTGCTTTGTGTAGATCTTAGGTTTCCTATTATATTGTTGTAGTTACACAATGAAATATGCGTGTTCTCATTCTCTTCTTATATGCTATTCATGGAACCAGTTCTGGTATAGGGAAATTATTTTAGATATTACAGTTTTGTCATCCTATATGTTCTTGCTTGTAAAATGTAAATGTAGTAGGTGGCAATTTTTTAGAAACTGTTAGTTTGTAATGCTGGGTTTTCGCAGTGTCCATTTAATTTTATATGCATGGTTTATTTTTTATGTTATGCACTTCCGTTTGGAACTTTTGTATTTGTCTTCTATTGATTTGCCATAATGTTGCTTGCAGGCTTCCTCCAACGTCAAAGAGAAGATTGCCGCTGCCAAAGAAGATGTCTGTTTAGATTAACTTTTATGGTAGCTTCTTCGTCTTTGACATATTACCTTTTAATTATTCTATATATTGCACTCTCCAGGTCAAAGAAAGTCTTTTGGCAGGGAAGCAAGAGGCTTCAGAGTCCTCAGGCACTTCAGGTAAAGATGGTGCTGACGAAAACAGAAATGATAGAAAAGCTTCGTCTTCGACAGATAAGGAGAATGGGACTAGTGATAGTTCAGAAACATTCTTCATAAAATTTTGATCAACCATACCTTCCTCCAAAGCTTCTTCGGCCTTCCAGAGACTGAAAGAAGCAAAAGTCACTAACTTCGTAAAGAAGGGTTATGATGTTAACCCTATTCAGAAAAAGCATCTAGAATATACCCCTCCTCCCTCCTTCAAAGGTGAAACGAGCACGAGAAAAGACATTGCTGTTCTTCCCTCAAAGCAGTCTAGATGGAATAAAACATGGGCCAAAGTTAGAGAAAAGGTTAGTTATCCTATTTTGTCAATTCGGCTTTGATTGAAAAATAGCAGGTTTGGTTTTGTTACCATAACAATAAGTCCCTTTAATTGATTAATTTTTTCCTTCTGGACCAGATGCAAGGTCATCCTTTATTCAAGCGATCTGTTGGCTATAGTGAGCCTATAGTAACAAGGAGTCATGAGGTATGATCGTCTTTTTACTTTTTGTTAGTCTCGATTTTTGGTTGCCAGTTGCCACATTAACTTGTCTTGATTCTGTTCACAGCTTGCTGAGGACATGCGGGAGTGATAATCGGATAGTTCACAAAGTACAGGAGTATGCTTCTCTCGTTTTAATTCTCTCGTTAAATACATGAATTTCTTTTAAGTGTTAATGCGGTGGCATTTTTTTTGCCAACAGTGTCAGTGATACTATCTTTCAAGAAACTGATTCAGCTGCAACAATTAAGGAGATCACTCGCCAAGATCCGTATGATCACAAATACTTGCCTTTCTTTGGTCTTTCAGATTTCTACAATCTGTTATCGTTTTGATCTGCAAGTTCCTTTGTATCAGATCATTCTCTTTGGTAGATTTTGTTACATAAGTTCAAGAAGCTGTTAGACCAGTTCTCGATACTTACATGAAGGTCAGTTCCAGAGTGCCATGGTTTATTCAGTTTTCTGGTGCTTCTCTTGTGTATGCGTCCTTTTCAAATGGTGTCTATTTTGGAAGTAATTTAGCATTTTTCTAACAGGGAGATGTAGAAACTTTGAAGAAGTATTGTACACCGGAAGTTATTGCTCGGTGTGAGTCAGAGCAAAAGGCTTTTCGAAGTCATGGTATTTTTTTCGATAATAAGGTTAGATTTTCCACTTTTGAGTGCCCAGTGTTGTTCGTTATTCGCTTCATTCCATTGTGTTTCGAGAAAATTTCCCCCTTATCTTTTATGCAATCTTCTGCAACATTGAATCACTCTTGCATTCGGTTTATATGCATGAATCATGTAGTTTTGTCTAGCCTTTATGATGGAAGTTAAAAGATACGCTCTTTCACCAATTTCTCTGCTTTTTAAGTCATACAAGTTCAAATTGGGTTTCACCAATTTCTCTACTTTATAAGTTAAAAAAGTACAAGTGCAATATACTCAAATTTGTTCCTTGTCTTACTCTTAATACAGATCATGCATATTTCTGAAGTGGAATTAAGAGAGACCAAAATGATGGGAACATCTCCAATAATTGTTTTATTTGTACGAATCGTCATTTCCCTTTTTCTTTTTCCGATGCCTTGGTCAAAGACTAAAGAACACTTTCAACTTATCAATGGTGGTCCTCTTTCCAAAATTACCGCAGTTTCAAACGCAGCAAGTACATTGCGAACGTGACTGAGATGGGGCAAGGTATGTTGGAAGTTTATATTATGTGTTTTATTATTTGAAAATAATCTCCTATTTCAAAGTTAAAAATAGTCTGTTAAGACCTGTGTTTCTGAGAGATTTTGACGTAATTTAGGATATAATCCACACTGAATACTATGCGTGGGGCAATGGAACAAATAGATCGAGAAGAAGTAGGGGAAGGTGCTATCTATCCTATATGGAAGCTTAGGGAGATTCAACAACTTGGTATCCAACCTCTTATTTAGTCTTTTCGATGAGTAGAAATTTTCCTACTTTTTAACTCTTTTTTTTCTCTAACTTTGTTGCTCTCTCTGGGTTTTGTCTCTCCAGGGAAAGCTTTTGGTTGATTGATATTCCTTTATTTTATCAAAATAAATATATTATGTTTTTATGAAAGCCTGTTTCTTTTTTTATGCTGATCAGCTAATGCTTGGATACTGTTTGATTTGTCTGTTGTTGATGTACTTATTTGCATTCAAGTATGATTGATATCTTCTGAACTTTTGTGCTTCCTCTTCATCGGGTATAACCATGCTCGCATCATTACACAAGCCAATTGTCTACTGATCACATCAAATCAATGGTTGAAATCACAACGGTCATAAATCAGTCCTGCTTGGATATTCTCACAAGGAAAATATACATCTATTTGATTGATTTTGAATGATCAAGATGGTATTTTTTTCGAGAAATATGGATTTTTTTTTTTGAAGAGGTTGGGTTTCGAACGTATAATTTCTCACCTCTACTTTAAAAGGTGTACCACTCCAGCTACATCCAAATGATTGATATTTTTCAAATTTCTTGTAATTTTTTAATATGCAAGTATATTGTAAGTATAATTTTCATTGGGAGACTTAACCATTATAGTCTATGTGTACAATCCGAGTCGGATTTTATTGTAATAAGGGGAAAGCTCTAGCAAATTATTTTTATTTTTACCGTTTAAAAGGCTAAACACGCTCAAAATGCAATAGGTTAAAATGCAAACAGGTGAAATTAATAATATATTGAGCACATTTAGAGTTTGCAAAGGCCTATTTTCTACATAGGGCTGTAAAATGGATCAAGTTACTCGATTCGGTGAATACTTATTCGAACTTGATTCATTAATAAACAAGTTTGTTTGCGGACATGATCTTAGGATCATTGTCTTAATTGTAAACGAGCCAATATTGAACAAGAAAATACTTAATTCAAAATCTCGCGAATATGTTCAATAAGAGGTTTCAGGAAATAATCGCAAACATAAAAATAAGATTATTGTCCTTACAACTTATACGCAGACATCTTTTAAATGCTTTACTTTTATTAACATATCTTATGATATAGATATAACAAACTTAATGTATATTTTTCTCATTTAGTTGAACTTATGACTGAAGGTATTATAGTTTTTCTTTATATTTAATGTCAAGATATTTCCGAAACAGAATTATAAAAATTTATAAGTGCATATACCATGACATTTAAATATTATTATTATTATTATTATTATTAAGAGAACAATAGTACTTTAATTTAAACCCGAACCAAGCTCTATTTAACTCTATGTGAACTAAGCTCGGGCTGAGCTTGAGCTCTGTTTAACCAGGATCGAAGCACGACTCGAGTTCCTAAGAAATTTAACAACAAAACACGGAAAAGCTCACCTCTACTTGTTTACAGCCCTAATATTTGTTTATATAACCAATCTTGAAATGAAATAAAAACGGAAATAACCACATTGTTTTGGTCAAATTTCATACTTGAGAGACACCAACGACTAATTAATGTCAAACAGTTAAAACAGGCACAGAAACAGGGAAATACTATAAATATTATCTACAGCGATTTTGATCACGATACGTACCTAACATCTGTTCCACAAAACTATCACTCAGATGGGAACACAACAGCATACAAGGAGGCACCCAAAATCGACCAGGCCTTTAAATCAATGAAGGAAATCTTTCATTGGGTCATCATGACGTACTTTTGTCATTCTATATGCCTCCATCTCTTCAGCGGTGACCTGCATTTATCATTAAAACATTAGCAGTTCCAATATAAACAATGCACAGATAAAACAACAACAACAAATCTTACCTCATCGTTCCATGTCACATTATACTTGCGCTTCCTTTCGTCTTTCTCTACCTTCTTTTTGTCATTCTCCTGCACCGAGAAAGTATACAGTCAAATAACGAAAAACTCGAGGAGGGTTTGGAATAAAACCAAAAAAAAAAGTTCCATTCACAAAATACATATGCGATGCTCACCTTTTTAAGCGCTTCAGCCAGAAGCTTGTCATCCAGAACCAAATCATCGGGAACCTCTGTTCCCCACGTAGCAAGCCTTTTCTCCTCCACTGGAGCTGACGTATCTGATCAAATTTCGTATATTATTAAAATCAGTGTTGAAAATTCCTTGTTGCAAAACATCATTAAAAGCATTTTTAAAAAACTATAGCTTTCTCATCTAAACCAGAGTTATCTTTGTTCACATGACTATAAGTAAACAAGAATGGAAAATATCGTGCAAACCTTCAATGGCCTCTTTGCGAGCGATATTGGCCTTCATGAGATCTGTCGCAGCCTCGGCAGCCTTAATTCCAGCAGCGCCAGTGCAGTAGCTGTTCCGAATCGTCTGCTTGCAGCACTTGTAGCCCCACTGATGATCTTTCCACCATGACCCCCACACGCAAGTGTGGTTGTTGATGTACACATCTTCTTCATACTTGCTTTTAGGAAGCACAGTCTCCTGAAAATCAGCAAAAGATAATGCTTTAACAGATGTGTCTAAACAATTGACCCGAAATTAGAATACTTGAAGGATTAGTTTGGTTGTGCTTTCCCAATAACAAGTCAGACAATACCTAATTAAATAGTATGAAAGATCAAAATGTGTTGTTCAAAGCCAAAATACGTGGTTCTATAAAAAGTTATTGGAAGCAAAGCAACTTATTGGGATAGCAACTTGAAAAGCAATACCAAACAGGCCTAGTACATACACAATTCATTATCAATATGCAACAGATTGAATGACCAACTTAGGAAATTTTACTGATGATTTTGCATGCTAATGTGACAGTATAATGGCTCCTATTATAATATTATAAAAAAATACCATAATAAAGTCTTTCAAAATCGAACCTGTCCTTTAATGACCCGTCCAGCACGATCATATTCAACCTGTCTTTCACTTTGTCCAAGCAAAAGCTCTCTCGGGATTTCTTCTTCACTGGCAGCATTGCCATACTTTTCCATAATTGTGTCCTTTGTTCGTGTCTTCAGTTTATCCTTTATGACTTGATAATTCTTATAGAGCAACTCAGCTTGGGATGGAGCTGCTTGCATGTGAATATCTTGTCCCTTGTCAAAGGCTTCCCATGCATGAATGTTCAACTGCTTAAACTCCACAGCTTGACCACTGTTCCTGTATTGATTATCTCCCAAATAAAACTTCTCATTAGGATCTGCATCGGGGAGAGGGTCCTCACGCATTGACCGGGTTTTGGGGTCATAATGGGCGGAGTTGACATCGAGATTCAAAAGATACTTCGCTGTGTCCTCCCTTATACGCAAGTTCCTAACAGTTCCAGTGCTTCCACCTCCAGTAGTTCTTACACGCTTCTCTACCTTTGCGAAATCCATTTGTTTGCTCTCATCAACTTTAGCTTCGTCAACTCTCAGATCATCTTCATCATTCTCCTCATCACTCGCCCCATCCTCAGAAACTTGGCTACTATTTTTCTCCTCCAGTTTCTTGAGCTGCTGCTCCTTGAGGAATTTCCTTCTCGCAGCATCTCGTGCTTCATATCTCTCGACAACATGGGCATAGCTCGATGTATCGTACCCATTCCATCGATCACGCTTGCCATCATAATCGAGCTCGAATGCCTCTATTTTTTCGTCAGGAGCTATGTACTTATTGGTCCACTTTGCCCCCACTTTCCTAGGCCTTTCCATGCATGACTTGACATCATGTGTCATAGCTCCACAGCTGAGGCACACATACAGTTAAAAACATTATAATGTCAACAACATACACATGCTCGTAAGTATTTGAAAACTAGGAATTCCACCGAAACAGCAATCAACAAAGGGATGTTAACTTGTAAAAACAAGATTAAAAAATGATTTCATCCTCGAGTAAACTACAGCGCAAACACATTTTCAAAGATAGTTAGATATTGAGGTATCGAAAGAGAGAGAGAGAGGGCTAACATACTTCTGACATGCACCTTTCCTGTATTTTTCAGCTTGAAAGACTTTTGCTCCTCTATCATACCATGATTTTGTATATTCTGGGTCAGATTTCCACTTCCTTTGATGTTTCAAGCTCTGGTAACAGATGAAGATTAAGCATCAATTGAAGATACCATTACAATTTATAACACAACACTAAAAAAATAGAGATAAAACAGAAACTTACAGGTTTTTCAGCATTAAGGTACCAAGGAGCAGAGGACATATACTGAGGAATATGGGGATTGATCTCCTTTCCATCCTCATCAACCTCAGCAGGCGCAAGACCGGCCTTTCGTGCTTCTTCTAATTCAATTTGTTTCCTGTGGTCTTCCCTAGATTTAAAAGCAACTGCAAAGACCGCAATCATACCAAACTAGTCAGCCTATTCAGAGCTTCATCAGAAAAACAGGCAAAACAACAGATTTGCAGGGTCTTGTTTTCTGCCTTACGAATCTTTCCAGTATCTAATTTTAACATATGCAAATTAGGTCATAAACAATTGAGCGTGGATGATAAAGGAGCACATCAGATAAATTAAGAAACCTATACATAAAATCAATCAATCACAAATTCACAGCGAATTTCATTTTTCAGGGTTAGAAAGAAAATAGCGTCTTTAATCACGAAACGGAGTTGAATTTGTTGCAATGAACTGAATTACAGTTTGAAAAACAACGAATTTTTTTACAGAAATATAGAGAAGAAAGGGGAACAACGAACCTGATGCAGTAGCCATGGCTGATGCAGGTTACAATGAGAAATCAGAGGTCGATTGAAGAAGCAAATCCAAGAAATATAGTTCTATTCGGATTGGATTAAAAGTTATGAAAAAGAGGGAGGCGATGGCGGTCATTGGCATAATTTGGGCCTTAGGTTTGAGCCCAATCTTAAATTGGGATACAAAAAGCCCATTGGATTCTTTCCTTCTTGCCGAAGTTCTTTCTGAGCCATACAAATTATTGAAAGAACATGTATAACACAAATTGTATAATAATTGAAATTGTCTATTTGGTATCTATGTATTCGCTTTTTGCTTATTGAGTATCTAATGTATTTACTAACAACGCAAAAAACGTGAAATAACTATATTGTCATTTGAAAAATCGGTATGTTTCGTTGATCATGCATAGAATTGTCGATCATTGTTGGTCTCTTTAGTTATCGTACTGAAATTCGACATGTCAGGTACCACATAGGCAAAAGTTGAATACGTTAAACACTAAATAGGCAAAATCAATAGGTCAAACAAGCATTTGAGTTATAAAACATGCCTCGAAGAAGTAATTAAGTCTAAAATTAATGGTAGGCATATTATATTACATGGACCAAATGGTTTGCGAAAAATTCAATAGCAAATTGGTCAAAGCTCGGCTTGATAGTGTGAGAGCGGCTCAACATTGAAGAGTCAAGCTGAGCTTTTTTATATTTTGCCTTGAAAACTGGTGAAGTATAGTTAGCTTTTCATATTCATAGGTAATGTCATTGGCTTGGTTGTAGACTATGGACCTATTGTGTGTACTACCTATACTACTATGTATTGTGTTTGAAACCCAGTGTTTTAAAAAGCGCTAGGCGCTAGTCGGGCGGTCGAAGATGAATCGGGGTCTAGGCGAGGATTAATCGGGGCATAGGTGAATTTAGGTGCTAATCAGTAGAGTTTAGGCGCTAGGCAGGGCCAGGCGGCGACCCTTAAAATAGTGCCTAGGCGGGGACTTTTAAAACAGTGTTGAAACCATGTTTTCGTATGGTAAGAAGTTAACTAGGTAAATAAAGCTCGTAAGCTTATGAATTCAAGACAAGCTTGTCACAAGCTTGGGTCGAGCTATATCCAAGCTCGATGAGCAATTAGCCGAGTCGAACATAATCATTTTAATTTGTTAGCGGAGACAAGATGATCCTAGGTTCGACGTGTTAAAAATCCTAATCACTATACCTCGGAAGTTTTTTAACTTTTAAGCCCCTCTATACTTGTAAGATTTATTGAAAAGTTTGAAATTCAACTGAAGTGGTCCAAATAATAGGATTTTTTGGAAGATGATCCAATTCCACTCAATTATCCATAACAAAAGTGAGGAAATCAATCAAATTGAGCATTGGACAAAAAGAAAAAGCAAACCTAAATTTGTAGCAAAAAATTATGCAAAGTTTGTCAAAAACAGTAGCTGCCAATAATTGTACCCTTTTGTTAGACTTTATAACCCAAAGTCGGTTGCACTTATACATCCATATGTCTCTTCACAGAATTTCGTTTCAATCAAAATTTATTCCTCCAAATGTTAAGCGGTTTGGTATCACTTAAGTAAAATATCGAGAATTCGAGTCTTATGAACGTAAAAGATTTTTATAGGGCAACTTAGTGAGGTTCGCGACCTAGCTAGGTCGGATCTAATTGTAATCGGGACAAAGCTCCGATGAATCAGATGAGCAAAAAAAAACAATCCTTAACAAATTAACTCACGCATCACATTCAATATCTCACATTTCCAATTGTTCTCGAGACGAGTTTAGCATCAATATATCCTTTACCTTTCATTCTGGTTTTCAAAATGAAAAAAAAAGGTATACGAAAGTATGTTTTTCAAAATCAGGCAGTGAATCCCACGAAATTTGAATAGAGGATGTTGGACATTATTACATCGCTATGCTTTCTTTACCATGTCCCTCCTAGACTACATGATTATACGTACCTTCATGCACACGTTGAATCAGTCGAATTCGGTGTCAACAAAGACAAGAATTGCTGAGGTGAATCAACGGGAATTATTTAATGATATCAAGGCCCATTAAAGACCCAAGCCCATTAGAAGATCCAAAAACTACGTAGGTTAAACTGATGAACACCTCGGCGCCACTTCGCGCCGAGACCATGTCAGCGAGACATCTCGCCGAGGTACAGAACCAAATTAAATAACCCTCGGCGTTACCCACCGCCACTTCGCCGAGACATCACCTCTACAACCCACTACTCTGACATTTCTCTCCCCTCTGCCGCATTAAATGCATTAGCAACTGGCAGAGATGAATCATTTAATGCTCAGACGGCGGACAAGACCCTCAAGGGGCGAGCCACACGTGTATCTCTCACAGATGGGCCCCGCATGACATCATCACACCAGATCCTATAAATGGCAAATCTCCAACTGCTAAAAGGTACGTGATCACAAGAGAACTCCACTAAAACACTCTTTACTCTGACCACTG
>CATIWQ010369940.1:0-14260 GCA_949673415.1 Euphorbia schlechtendalii
GCTATCGCAAATTACATGTCGTAATCGTGACTAATGGTTGACAACTTTTTATTTTGAAGAATAATAAGTCGCGACCGCGAATGGGTGTCATGATCGTGAATTGTATTTTTCTTCAAAATTCTTCTTGCAACTTTACCGATCTTCGACAGCTTTGATCCTATGCCATATCCTTGTGTTCCACGCATCTTTTTGCACCTTTTTCACTCTTTTTTCATAGAATTCTATCTTTGATAATTTCACTCCCAAGATTCACCAAGTTTCTGCATTTGCATAAAAAACAACTACATACCACATGAATCTTTTATATGAAGTATAAAATGAATCAAAACCATATTATTTTATGATTGAAAATATCATGATAATAAGTGTAATTATACACTTATCAAAACTTAGCTCCCTCACTTAAAGAGCTCCATTTAATCCAAAGTCAACTTAATCCTAGGATAGGCCATACTTTTGCTTTTCACTTTTTACTTTAAACACTTGATCCCATGTGAATGGGGATGTAAAAGGTCTTAGTTAAGTTATCTGAAATAGTTTAGTAGTCAAAATGTCTGAGCATGTTGGGGGGGGAGTGGGCTTTTGATCTAAAAATTGCAGAAAAGTGCAATTTTAATTCTGCTGCAAATTCGATGTTGTTAATGACATGAGGTAAAGTCGTTAATGGCATCAGCCATGTTGTTAACGACATGGCATTCCAGGCTAGGCTTTTTTGTTTTAAAGTGGGCTTTAAGGAAGGAAAGGCCCAACGAAACAAAGAAGATTTTCTCCGGAGATTTTTCAGGACCCTACAAAATTTAGAAACCTAACAAGGGAAAAAAATTACAGCTTCATTGATCACAAGGTTTTTACTATACTAATTTTGCTAGGTTTATATTCGGTATTGGTTCCAAAAACCTTATTCCCCACTTTTCTACTGATAAGATAAAAGTTCAAAATACAAACAGGTGTTGTCAGTACCGCTTATCAAATAGAAAAAATGGTGACTATTGCAAGTATACAGTTTCGATGTAGTTTTATAAGATATCGATCCCATAGGGAAGGAATTCGATTTTAAAGACCAACTAGAGTTACAAAACAAAAGAAATAAGATAATTTGTATGATTTGGATGGCTTGGATGATAGACTAATGAATAGATAGATGCATGAATAGATTAGAGAAGATGTAAACTTTATAGATATTCCTTAAGAACAAGTATAGTAGAGAAAAACATGCAAAATCATCAAGGAGAAAAACATGCACATGGGATTTTTGTGCGTGAATTTGGCATTGATGGCAAGATTTGATGTATGTTTCTGTGTCAAGGTTCATGGACTCCTAATAAAACCCGGCCAAGCTAGCCCTTCTCACTAGTGTTGCGAACGCCTTCGTGAAGCTCTTGTAAAATTTTAGCTCCCTCTTAAGCTGTTATGCATTTTTTCCAGATGTTGGAATATGACTTTCTGTAGAGTTCACCATTTAATAAAGAGAACCACATGGCTTTCCTTAATGTATTGGTGGCCTCCATCCTGTCCCCTACAAATTGGTTAATGGTCAGGTTCTTGTATATGGGTTCCATCCAGCCTAGATCTTGTTGTTCCATTACATGACTTGTGTCTATCTCCTTACTGCTTAGATGAGTGATTACCTCGTAAGGGCTTGTGAGGCTTTTCCTTTCCTCTTTACTAGAAGCTACCTTGGCTAATTCATCCACCTTCTTGTTTTCTTTCCTGGAAATATGTTCGATCTTCCAAGTGATTCCTTTTAACTCTAGGTTCTCTATTAGATTTCTTACCTTAGAGAGATACTTAACCATTTCTGTGTCTTTTATCTCAAAATTTTGGTTGATCTGGTTTGCTCTAAACATCGAATCGCTCTTAAGTAGCAGTAAGTCAGGCGCTATTTCTAGGTCTAGCTTTAGCCCTTTGATGATTGCCTCATATTCTGCTATGTTGTTGGTGGCTGGAAAAGCTAACTTAGAAGCGTATGAGAATCGAATTTTTCCAAGGCCTCTTATATACACGCTAACTCTGGCTCCCTCGTGGGATGAGGCCCCATCTACTAGGATATCCCATTCTTCCATTTTGACATCTTTGACAAGCTCAAGTCCTATGAATTCTACAACAAAGTCTACTAGAACTTGTGAATTCATGGCATTTCTGCTCTCGATTCTTATATCATGTTCCCCTAGTTGATCGCCCACTCGGTCAATCTTCTTGATGTTTCTGGTTGTTGTAGAACCTTCCTAAGTGGGAAGTTAGTTCTTACGACCACTATGTGGGCATAGAAGTATGGCCTGAGACGTATGGAGGTGAATATTAGGGATAGGCAAGTTTTTTTATTTGGGGTATCTGCGTTCTACGTTTCTTAAAACTTTACTTGTATAATATATTGGGAATTAGTCTTATCCTGTTTCTCTGACCAAAATTATTCCCATCGCCTCGTCGGTGGTGGCCAAGTACATGTAGAGTATATCGTCCACCTGGGGCGTGCTCAAGAGTGGTAGTTTTCCCTAGAATTTTTACAGTTGCTCAAATGGTTGCTGGCAAGGTTGGTCCCACTTGAAATCTTTGTCTTCTTTCATAGCTTTATAGAAGGGCATACATCTTTTGGCAGAGAAAGATATAAACCTTCCCAAAGAGTTGATTCTGCCATTCAGCCATTGGACATCGTTCAAGGTTCGAGGCGGCTCCATCTTTAGGATCACCTGGATTTTTTCTAGATTTGGGTCGATTCCTCATTGAGAGATCATGAACTCTAAAAATTTTCCACTCTTTACACCAAAAGTGCATCTTTTAGGGTTAAGTTACTGGTGATATTCTTGCAACACCCTAAATACCTTCTTGATATCCTCTGTGTGGGGAGCCTCATCCTTACTCTTGATTGTCATTTCATCTACATAAACTTCTACTGATTTGCCTATCTCACTTTTAAACATTTCATTAACCAACCTTTGATAGGTTGCTCCCACATTTTTCAAACAGAAAGGCAAACGATGTAGGAGTATGTGCCTTTATGTGTTATGAATATGTCTTATTTAGTTATAATGTACAAACGGTTTCGAATTATTATTAAGAATAATCAAGGCATCTTTGTTACTTATAAGTGTTTTTAATTTATTTATGTATCTTGGTAGTATCATATATGTATAGTATTATATATATGCGCATTGATAAGACAAAGTCCATGACTACTTCATAGCGTAAACTTGAAAGGACATAAGGGGAGCTATATGGTGTGAGAACTGCACATATATGTTACTATGAATAGTATAAATATCCCTAGTCATAGTTTCATTGAGACAGGATATCAATGGAATAGACAGATTAGCATGTGTTGGCTTACTCCTTGGATTAAATCCAAGTAGCCGCTCTCATGACCTGAAGGTGGTAACTTGAGTTAACACATGAATGTATTCAGGTAATACATTAGATACCGCTATAAGACAGACACTCGAAAATAACTATATCCATGTATTGGTGTCATGTCTTATTGCAGTAGTAGTACAAGTATCCTCAGACCTGAGATACTGGTTATGTTATGTAGGAGTTTCTATACTTTAGGTTATACTTATTCATACCCTGGCAATTAGGATGATATGGGTGATTACAGGTATAGTGATGATCATATGTTGGTAAGCCGAGTAGTCAAGATGGGATCCATCGCTCCTTATATAGTGATATAATGGGAGATATACCCTAGGGCCCCTTGTTGAAGTGACACACTCATAAACCTCTTATCAGAGTATAAGATTGATAGAATGGGTTTTTAGTCAATCTTGATACCTAATGGCGAGTGGTGTTCTTCGTAAACAAGTCTAATTCTAGGATAGTTACAACTATTACATGAGCTGACACTTAATCCGAGCTCAATAAACTAGATGGTACTTAAGTTGATGGAAGGAGTGTATTGTATTGGTTACTATGCAGAACCAAATCAAGTCATAGGCACGTGACATTCTAAGTATCTGGTGATCACACACCTTCGCTAGAAAGCCTATTTGATTGTCTAGAGCTATCAGGTTCCATATTGGTCTGGAACACTTAGCCTAAAGATTCCCGGATGTGAAGCCAAGTTTAGGTTAACCTCTAACGGCTCTATACTTTGGGATCCTATGAGGTCACACACTTTGAATCTTTACTAGACTAAGTATAGAACCTATAGACTGGGTTTATGCCAAGAATATTTGTTTGTTATTAATTGGTTGTACCAAATTAATAATTAAAGGGAATAAAGAGAAAATAGGGAAAATTGCACGGAGTGGAGCAAGGGAATTTTTCCCGTTATGAGTGGGCCCTAAATGAACACTATATGTTCGGAGTGGGGCCTGCGTGGTTACATTGCAAGCTAATGAGCTCACGGGTCAGTACCGGGCAGAGAAAATGTAAGCTCGCAAGCCCATGCTTGCAGCATAAGGTTAGCCTGCTAGGGCTTGCTTTGTGGAGGCAGTGAGTGGGTCCAAGTGACCCACG
Organism: Euphorbia schlechtendalii; assembly: GCA_949673415.1. Taxonomy (NCBI): domain Eukaryota; kingdom Viridiplantae; phylum Streptophyta; class Magnoliopsida; order Malpighiales; family Euphorbiaceae; genus Euphorbia; species Euphorbia schlechtendalii. The sequence goes on from CATIWQ010369940.1 coordinate 4,453, forward strand.
CGACTAACCCATTTTGTGGGATGGGAATATTCCCATTCCATATTGTGTTTTAGGGGGAGTCAAACACTCCCCCTTTCCCTATAAATAAGCCTCCCCTCTCTCATTATTCTACACTTCAGCTCAGTGTTTCTGTCTGAGTTCGAAATGTCTTTCTTCATGCATTGTACTAGATCCTTCACGAGTTTCTCCAAACAACAAAGAATTCTTAGAAGGTTTATTCTATTTAAAGTGAGTATTCTCAGTTTATATTTTCGGGTTGGTTTTCGAGCGTTCTAGCAATTGTTGTCTACTAACGCGTTCTACATCAACGAGGTTTTGGTCGGTGAAGATTTGTGTGGATCAATCATAGAGGCTATCCTAGTTTGGAGGCTCATGGTAATGAAGTTCAACCAAATTTCTCTAAGGGAACGCCGCAGACAAAAGGAAAGAGAAGCACACATCAACTGGTAATGTTCTAAACTTAGATTCTAAGTTTCTTTTATAAACCTATAAGCATATATGGAATGTTTTAACTTAGATTATATCATTCATGGCATGCTTAGAAGATCCTTTATGTTAATTTTAAGTTTTGAAATTCTACCTTGCAACGTTGCATGTTCAATTTTTTTCTTGATTAACCAGCATGATGTCTTTTCCTCGTCGGTAAGGTGCATGGGTATCTGGTTATACATGCATTTGGCATCTAATAATTAATAGATCGCATAGCCTATCGTTGCCATTTTATCAATACTTGGAAGTGGTTAGCTATCTTTAGGAGTAGCTTTGTTTAAGTCGATGAAGTCTATACACATTCTATATACTCCACTTGGTTTCTTCACCAGCACCATGTTGGATAACCATTTAGGGTATTGGACTTCTCTGATGTGTCTTGCCTTTAGAAGTTTTCCCACTTCCTCTTCGATGGCCTGCTATCTTTCAGGAGTATGCTTCCTCTTTTTTTGTACAACAGGCTTGATTTTCGAATTCAGGCTCATTTTGTGCTTAATTTGATGAAAACAAGATCCTAGGGAGGACCATGAGAAGACATGTTGATAATTTATGAGTATCCCAATATGAAGTGACCGATCCAGTCCAACCTTCACTTCTTCTAACTCTTCAATCCCCTTGATTTTTTCTTGCTCATCGGGCTCGCATTCTTCTTCTACGAGCAATGATTCTCAGTGTAGTGAGGCCAAGTATGCCTCTTGCACAACTTATAGATTTCCCACTACTACCACGGTCCCTTTCTTGGTTGGTATAAAAAATAACAAGCATATCGGAGAGTTTAACATTCAAGTTTCTATTTGATAAGGTCTACCCAAAATAATATTGAATCTGATTGAGATATCGGCGATTGAAAATTCTACCTCTCCGCAATATCTATGCTTGAGGCTACCCATTTCTACTTCCAACATGAGCTCACCCAACGATTGTATTGGCTACCAGTTTAAGCCGATTAGTGGTGAGCAACCTGCCTGAATTCTGGAGTGGTGCACTCCCAGCTTTTCAAAGATGCTCTTGGTAATGATGTTCACCGAGCTACCAATAACTAGAAGAATCCTCCTTACGTAAAGTTTTCCATTATTGCCTCAACAACAATGGAATATGCGTGCTATTTTTCAACTAACAAGCTCTTTCTAAGTGGTTTTAGGATTTCCTCCTCATCGTCAATGCAGTATTTCTGAGAGGATGAGCTTCTGGCTTTCTTTTTAGGTCACCGAACTCTGGTCCGCCTGCACTCACCATGATGACTCCCTTTGTATTGCTAGCTTTTTTGTTTGAGTAGTCCTCATCTTCACTATCATCTTTTCTATCTTGTTTTTTAGTGGTTCCTTTCATGAATTGACTAAACTTTCCTGCTTTGATTAGATCATGTACTATATCTACCGATGTCTTGCACTCATTTGTGTGATAACCCTTTACTTTGTGGTACTTGCAGTACTTGCTTAAATCCCTTCCTCGAGATACTCCTTCTAGGATCTTAGGGAATTGTATATTCTTCTTTTTAGGGGTCTTTTTTGATAGCCACTAAGATCTGGCTTAAAGATGCATTCAATCTAGGGCGGTCATCTTCCCGATCTTGGTATCTAACCCTTCTTAGACTGCCTCAACCCCGACCATTCCTCCTGTTATTGAATCTAGATCTATCATCTCTTTTTGCTTCCTTTCTCCAATTATCTCTCCTTCAATTAAAATTCATCTCGTCTACAGGGATCAAATCTTTGGCCATGCCAAGCATTTGTTGCAAACTTTTAGGATGTCTCATCAGGATCACGTTCTTGAGATCTCTGCTTTTGGTCCCCTTCAGCATTGCTTCTATGGCTATGCTGAAATCTAGGTCTCGTGCCTCTAGGCAAGCCATGTTGAAGCAGTTATAATATTCACGAAGGCTTTCTTTTGGGCCTTAAATGACTTCATGAAGTCTCCTTATTACCAATATGGCTCTGGCGGAGCCTAGGAAATGCTTGCAAAATGCATCATTGAGTTTATCCTAACTTCTGATAGAATTGGGAGGAAGTGAAGTAAACCATCGGGCTGTTGGGTTGCCTAGTGTGGATGAGAAATATCTGCATATGTATGCCTCAGTGACCCCTACCATTTCCATTCGAGTTTTGAAATCAGCTACATGGTAATTTGGGTTGTCTTTACTCGTATACCTATCAAAAGAAGGTATATAAATTAGTCACGAAAGAGTCTGATCAAGAATGTTTTTCTTAAAGGGAGAAAAATCGATCCTAGATGTCGCCTCTTGCTAGGGTAGTGCTAGCTTTGCGAAAACCTTCTTGGCTTTCTTTTCAAATTCTGGATCATCCTCTTCTTCTTTGATCTCCAGTTCAGCATCTCGCTTGAGCCTTTTAGGTTTTGGGGTGGGTTTAGGCGGCGCACCTATTCCTAATCCCTGAATTGCGGCCAAATTCAGGGCGATGTCTCCAGGAGGTATTTGACCTTCTCTCATCGTGGTTATTTACCCTTGTAGTAGGTATAGTTGAGTGGATCCATTGACTGGCCCCTGTCCTTAGTTGGGTCATGAGTTGATTGTCTTTGAGACTATCGTAACCATTGTGGAAGCAACCAGGGAATTCGTGTGAGGGACGATTGATGTGAACACTGGTAGAGTGACATTGTACTGAAGATGGGGTGGCACATGCCCGAGAGATGCACTTTCAAAATTTTCCATTAAATTTTCTGGATGGGATGGTTTCTCGCCTAGACATGATCATCCAGCCTCACTCAAATCTCCGTAATTGATTCATGAGGCGATATAAGTGTTGTTAGACATGATGTATGCCTTAGAGGCAATTAAGGTGATATATATTTATTAGCTATAATGTACAAATGATTTCAAATTATTATTAATTAAGGCATCTTTGTTGCTTATCTATGCTTCTAATTAATTTATGTATCTCGCTGTTCTCATATATGTATAGTATTAAATATGTATATGCACATTGATGAGATAAATTCGGTGACTACTTCATAGTGTAAAAGTGCGAGGAAAGAGTGGGAACTATGTGGTGTGAGAAGCGCACATACGTGTTACTATGAATAGTCTAAATATCCCTAGTTATAGATTCATAGAGATTGGACATCAATGGAACGGACATTCTAGTATGTGTAGGCTTACTCCTTGGATAAGATCTAAGCAGCCGATCTCACAAGCTGAAGGTGGTACCTTGAGTTAACACATGAATGTATTCGGTAATACATTAGAGACCTCTATAAGATAGACACTCAAAATAACTATATCCATGTGTTAATGTCATGTCTTATTGTAGTAGCAATGCAAGTATCCTCATACCTAAGATATTGGTTACCTTGTGTAGGAGTTCTTATACTTTGGGTTACAATTATCCATACCCTGGTGATCATGATGACACGGGGGTATAGTGATGATTACATGTAGGTAAGCCGAGTAGTTAAGATGGGATCCACTACTCCTGACATAGTGATATAGTGATATAGTGGGAGATGTACCTTAGGGCCCTTTGTTGAAGTGACACAATCAAAAACCTCTTATCAGAGTATAAGATTGATAGAACGTGTTTCTAGTCAATCTTAATACATAATGGTCGAGTGGCGTTCTTCGTGAACAAGTTTAATTCCAGGATAGCTACGGGTATTACATGAGCTGATGTTAGCCACTTTTCTACTGATAAGTTTAATAGTTTGTTTGCAATATTTGGCTACACTCGTTTTGAAAGGCTTATCCTCAATAATAGTGCCAAAAACTTGTTCACGTAAAATACAGGTGTTGTCAATACCTCTTATCAAATAGAAAAATGATGATAACTACAAGTATACAGTTGCGATGTAGTTTTAAAAGATATCGAACCCACAGGGAAGGAACCAAGCCTAAAGATCAACAAGTGAAAACAGAGTAAATAAAATAAAAATAGATTGGAGGTTTGGGATAGGAAGATTAGAATGAAAAATGAGTAAATATAGATGTGGAAGACTAGAGAATCCAAATAAATAGAATTTCCCTATGAAATAAGGATAGTAGAGACGGAATGCAAGTTCAACAAAGATGTTACGATTAACTAAATTAATCTAACAAACTCGGTTCTAAATACTTAGATGTTCAATTATTCATCACAGAGCAATACATGAAATGACTTTTCTAAATCTAGCGCAAATGAATTAAGACAATTATATAAACCTGGACAACGTCAATACTATGCTTAGTAGGGATCGCTCTCACATAGCCATATTTAGCAAGTTACCATTCTAAAAATGTTGACTCACTAAACAGTGTTATCTCACAGATCCAATCATTATACACGATATTGTTAACCTCAAAACTACTCTTAAAATTAACTCTAACGCATATAACTTGATTAACATAAAAGACTTAACACGAAATACGCATTATGACACATAGACATATCAATAACTTCGAAATAGAAAGTATAAGTAGAAAGCAAAGCAAAGTTGTAAGGTATGCAAGTGAAAGATAAAGTTGATCAAACCGTATCCACTCTTTAATGGGAGTCGTTAATTCCCACAATTCACGCGTCTACTTTGAATTCGGTCTCGGCCCGTACAGAACCTCTTCTAGGATGCTATTCTTTGTGAATATCAAACAAATGAATATTGAAGAACGAAAACTTTTATTGATAAGTGATTTGCAAGTACACTTATACAACAATCGCTTGAGAATATAGAGAAATCTAGTGATCGAAACAAGGATTCATATCACTTAAACATTTTCTCGCTAACACTTATGAACGTAGCAAACTCTCTATCTACACACTATGCACTATCTTTGACTCCTTTCTTCTGCACTCTGTGATGCACGAAATTTTTGAGGTTTGGAGCCCTATCTATAGGGTTCGAAGGGTTGCGCCTATCCAAACGAAGGGTTGTGTCCATTGGTGAAAGATTGCATCTCTTCATTGTGATTGGTTGAGAAGCTTTGATTTAATCCACAATGAATAGGCACCTTTTCATGATTGGTTGACCTCTGATAGGTGTCTTATCGTTGGTAGTTGATGTCGATTGATGGCGGTTGATCATGATTATCTAGCGGTTGGTAGTTAAGAAGATAAAACCAGAAAACCGTTTAAGTTGCGATCGCGATATGTAAGTCACGACCGTGAATCTTTGATTGGCATACCTCAGTTTCTGAAGTGTACAAGTCGCGATCTTGAATTGAGTTTTTCTTCAGAATTCTCCTTGCAACTTCACCGATCTTTGATAGCTTCGATCCTAACCCAAATCTTTAAGTTCCACGTATCTTTTTGCACCTTTTTCACTCTTTTTTTCATAGAATTCCACTTTTGACCATTTTACTCCCAAGATTTACCTAGTATCTGCATTTGCATGAAAAACAACTACATACCACGTGAAATCTTTTATATGAAGTACAAAAATGACTTAATTTATAGTGTTTAATGTGTAAAATTAGTATGATATTATGTGTGATTATACACTTATCATACCGCCACACTTAACTTTTGCCTTGTCCTCAAGGTAAATTCAAAGAAGTGTATAAATTGGTAAACAAGTTCGTACCTCATTTGACGAAAGACTATTGCAGTGAGTACCACATTCCCACGTCACAAAGAATTCAAGTAGAAGTTCAAAATTTCCCAAAAATTAGTAATGTGCAATTTATATAGCTTAGTTACATACCTTTGTTCTTAATGGAGAGTCAACCGAATCGCATCTTCATATAAATGTTATATGCATACTCGAATATTACCTTCTCTTAAGCATAGTATAAAGTATAAAGGACATAGAAAGCACACTTTGATTAATTTCTCTCAAGACATTTTTAGGTAACCTAGGATGCTAAAACACTCTTAGTGGTTGCATTTTATGCTCCATACCACTCTCTCATTCTTTTCTTTTAAGCATATGTTTTTTGAAGTACTTTTTATTTTACACCCATTTTTTGTGCTATGCTTTCTTTTCTTTTTTTCACTCAATGAATGGTTGCATTTTCTGCTCCGTACCATTCCTCACCTTTTGCATAACTCATTGGTTATCCTCTCTTTCTTTTGATTTTTCTTTAGTACGCTCATCCTTTATTGATCAATTTCAAAGTATTACAACTATAGTTTCCTAACACTTTAAACACACTTAATAGTTATAGGAGTTATTCGAGATTTGCATATAAAACTCATCGTAAAAATACCATTAGATATTACTCCATTTAAACTTATCGGAAGCATTGAACTAAAACTATATAACTTATACTAATTCATGTTGCATTGAAATATAAATCAAAACTTACTTGGAATGTTGCTGTTGAATGTTACTCACCACTTATCCTTGCCAAATGATAAATATTGTGCACTAACATCAAACTTGTAAATACCTAACACTCACAATAACCTTGGACAAATGTTAATAAAGTATTAGAAATGATAATGTATAACTAACAAAAATATCAAGAAAAATTTTCAAATTCTTCGATTTTTTTATTTATTCAATTTTTTTGGATTTTATGGGATTTTTACAATTGTCCCCCCACACTAAGGAACACAATGTCCTCATTGTGAGACATTATAAAAATCAAAATCTAAACTAGTCTAAAAATAGAATTGAAAAAGATAAAGTAAAGTAAAGAATAAACCCATTTTATTGTCATGGAGAATCTAGGGTCCATATTGCGATCGCGAAGGCTTGTCGCGATCGTGACTTCTTTAATCATAGATACAGTAGGTTTTGAAACCCGATATTCACGAGCGCGAGATGTATGTCGCGGTCGTGATCTTCTTTAATTCTTCAAATTTTAGACTTTGTACGTAGAAAAAATAAGAAAAATAAACATATTAAATACAATTGCCCGTTCTCCAGCAATTTGAACTCTAGAACGCTATTGCCTTCCTTGGACAATTTGATCTTTAGAATGCTATTGCCTTCCCCATTAACGATGCCAAAAACTTGTTCACCACTTTTCTACTGATAAGTTTAATATTTTGTTTGCAAGATTTGGCTATACTCTTTTCAAAAGGCTTATCCTCAATAATAGTGCTAAAAACTTGTTCATGTAAAATACAGGTGTTGTCAGTACCTCTTATCAAATAGAAAAATGATGATAACTGCAAGTATATGTTCGCCACTTTTCTACTGATAAGTTCAATAGTTTGTTCACAAGATTTGGCTATATATGAATGGTGCCAAAAACTTGTTCACGTAAAGTATAGGTGTTGTCAGTACCTCTTATCAAATAGAAAAATGATGATAACTGCAAGTATACAGTTGTGATGTAGTTTTAAAAGATATCGATCCCACAGGGAAGGACTAGTTCTAAATATCAAATAGGGAAGTAGAATAAAAAGAAAATAAAAATAGTTTTGAGTTTTTTAGATAGGAAGATTAGAATGAAAAGTTGAGTAAATATAGATGTAATAGATGAGAGACTCTAAATTCATAGATTTTCACTACGAACAAGTGTAGAAGAGAAAACATGCAAGTTCAACAAAGATGTTACGATGCACAAGACTAATCTAACAAACCCAGTTCAACACACTCAGATGTTCAATGATTCGCCGCAGAGCAACATATGAAATAACTTTTCTAATCCTAGCGCAAACGAGATAAGACTATTATATAAACCTGGACAACGTCAATACCATGCTTAGTACGGGTCACTCTCACATAGCCATATATAGCAAGTTACCATTCCAAAAATGTTGGCTCACTAAATAGCGTTATATCATAGATCCGGTGATTATACACGATATTGTTAACCCCAAAACTACTCTTAAAATTAACGCCAGCACATATAACTTGATTAACATAATAGACTTAACACGAAATACACATTATGACACGTAAACATATCATAAACTTCGAAATAGAAAGTATAAGTAGAAAGCAAAGCAAAGTTGTAAGGTATGCAAGTGAAAGCTAAAGTTGATCAAACCGTATCCACTCTTTAATGGGAGTCGTCAATTCCTGCAATTACTGTGTCTGCTTTGAATTCGGTCTCGGCCCGTACAGAACCTCCGCTAGGATGCTATTCTTTGCGAATATCGAATAGATGAATATTGAAGAATGAAAACTTTTATTGATAAGTGATTTGCAAGTACACTTATACAATAATTGCTCGAGAATATAGAGAAATCTCGTGATCGAAAAAAGGATTCGAATCACTTAAACATTTTCTCGCTAACACTTAAGAACGTAGCGAACTCTCTATTTATACACACTATATTTGCACTCTAACGTTTTCCCTCTGTCTCTCTACACCATGTGCCATGAAATTTGTGAGGTTTGGAGCCCTATTTATAGAGTTCAAAGGGTTGTGTCTATCCAAATGAAGGGTGGTGTCCATTGGTGAAAGATTGCATCTCTTCATTGTGATTAGTTGAGAAACTTTGATATAATTCACAATGGATAAGCACCTTTTCATTATTAGTTGATTCTTGATAGGTGTCTATTCGTTGGTAGTTGTTGGCAGTTGATGGCAGTTGATCATGCTTATCTGGCGGTTGTTAGTTAAAAAGATAATACCAGAAAACCATCCATGTCGTGACCATGATATACATGTCACGATCGTGAATCTTTTATTGACAATTTTCTGATTCTGAAGTAAACAAGTCACGACCATGAATGATTGTCACAACCGTGAATTGAGTTTTACTCAGAATTCTTCTTGTAACTTCATCGATATTCGATAGCTTCGATCCTTAAGTTCCACGCATCTTTTTGCACCTTTTTCACTCTTTTTTCATAGAATTCCACTTTAGCACATTTTACTCCCAAGATTTACCTAGTATCTGCATTTGCATAAAAAACAACTACATACCACTTGAAATCTTTTATATGAAGTATAAAAATGACTAAAACTACAGTGTTTATTGTATAAAATTTATATAATAATAAGTGTAATTATACACTTATCATACCCCCACATTTAACTTTTACCTTATCCTCAAGGTAAATTCTACAGAAGTGTCTAAATTTGGTAAACAAGTTCGTACCTTATTTGGCGAAAGACTATTGCAGTGAGCATGACATTCCACATTGCAAATGATTTCAAGAAGAAGTTTGAAATTTCTCACAAATTAGTAATGTGCAATTTATATAGCTTAGTTGCATACCTTTGTTCTTAATGGAGAGTCAACTGAATTGCATCTTCATATAAGCACTATATGCATACTCGAATATTACCTTCTCTTAAGCATAGTATAAAGTATAAAGGACATAAAAAGCACCTTTGATTAATTTCTCTCAAGGCATTTTTAGGTAACCTAGGATGCTAAAACACTCTCAGTGGTTGCATTTTATGCTCCATACCACTCTCTCATTTTTTTCTTTTAAGCATATGTTTTTGAAATACTTTGTACTTTGCACCCATTTTTCATGCTATGCT
>CATIWQ010369956.1:0-15535 GCA_949673415.1 Euphorbia schlechtendalii
ATGAAGAGTCGTTTCCATTGGTGAATTATTGCATCACTTCATTGTGATTGGTTGAGAAGCTTCAATCTAATCCATAATGGATAGGCACCTTTTCATGATTGGTTGATTTCTGATAGGTGTCTATTCGTTGGTAGTTGATGGAGGTTGATGGCGATTGATCATCCTTATCTGGCAGTTGGTAGTTAAGAAGATTAAACCAGAAAACCGTCAAAGTCATGACCGTGATATGCAAGTCATGACCTTGAATCTTTGATTGACAGATTTCTATTTTGAAGAAGAACAAGTCACGACTCGAATGATTGTCGCGATCGTGAATTGCATTTTTCTTCAGAATTCTCCTTGTAACTTCATCTATCTTTAACAGCTTCGATCCTAAGCCAAATCTTTAAGTTCCATGCATCTTTTTTCACCTTTTTCACTCTTTTTTCATAGAATTCCACTTTAGATCATTTTACTCCCAAGATTTACCTTGTATTTGCATTTGCATAAAAAACAATTACATACCACGTGAAATCTTTCACATGAAGTATAAAAATGACTTAAACTATAGTGTTTAGTGTATAAAATTAATATGATAATAAGTGTAATTATACACTTATCATACCCCCACACTTAACTTTTGCCTTGTCCTCAAGGCAAATTCAATAGAAGTGTATAAATTGGTAAACAAGTTCGTACCTCATTTGGCGAAAGACTATTGCAATGAGTACCACATTCTATGTTGCAAAAGATTTCAAGTAGAAGTTTAAAATTTCCCACAAATTAGTAATGTGCAATTTATATAGTTTAGTTGCATACCTTTGCTCCTAATGGAGAGTCAACCGAATCGCATCTTCATATACGTGTTATATGCATACTCGAATATTACCTTCTCTTAAGCATAGTATAAAGTATAAAGGACATATAAAGCACTCTTTGAATAATTTCTCTCAAGGCATTTTTAGGTAACCTAGAATGCTAAAACACTCTTAATGGTTGCATTTTATGCTCCATACCACTCTCCCCTTTTTTCAGTGGTTGCATTTTATGCTCTATACCACTATCTCATTTTTTCCTTTTAAGCATATGTTTTTGAAATACTTTGTACTTTGCACCCTTTTTTCGTGCTATGCTTTATTTTCTTTTTTTTCACTCAATGAATGGTTGTAGTTTCTGCTCCGTACCATTCCTCACCTTTTGCATAAATCATTGGTTATCCTCTCTTTCTTTTGATTTTTCTTTAATACCCTCATCCTTTATTGATCAATTTCAAAGTATTATGGCTATAATTTCCTAACACTTTAAACACACTCAATACTTATAGGATTTATTCAAGATTTACATATAAAACTCATAGTAAGAATACCATTAGGTATTACTCCACTTAAACTTATCGGAAGCATGAAACTAAAACTAAATATAACTTATACTAATTCATGTTGCATTGAAATATATATCAAAACTTACTTGGAATGTTTCTTTCGAATGTTACTCACCACTCATCCTTGCTAAATTGATAAATGTTGTGCACTCACATCAAACTTGTAAAAACCTAACACTCACAATAACCTTGGACAAATATTAGTAAAGTATAAGAGATGATAATTTATAATTAACAAAAATATCAAGAAAATTTTTCAAATTCTTCGATTTTTTTTATTCAATTTTTTTGGATTTTATGGGATTTTTACAAATGTCCCCCACACTTAAAGAAAACAATGTCCTCATTGTGAGATATTTAATAAAAATAAAGAACTAAACTAAAGCTAGTCTAAAAATAGAATTGAAAAAGAGAAAGTAAAGTAAAGAATAAACCCGTTCTATTGTGAAGGAGAATTGGGGGGACTAGGATTGAATTGATAATTTTGTTTTTTAACGAATGAAAGTAATTTTTGAAGCATCGATTTATTACTTTTCTTTAGAATCTTCAAGTCTTTCTTGATAACTCCAAGTTGGTAATGGATCCCAACCATGAAGCATTTTGTAGCAACAATCTTTAGCGAACCCCAAATTCTACTCCAACTTCTTTCTTGATAATTTATATTTCTTTCCTTGATGTCGATACTCCAAAAAATTCATCTTAGAATTCATCCATACTAACGAAATCAACATTTCCTTGTAGTTATCTTCACGGTTCCGAATATTCATAGAGAGTAGTAATAGAGAATGAAGTTTAGGATTCCAAGGTAATACATTACCCTCTCATAGATTCCTAATTGAATGAAACTATTCTTATGAATGACATAAGAACTAGTGAAATCTACATCCCTGATGATTTCAAAGTGATCACCTTCCTCTCGAGAGTGAATAGGAAAAGATGCTTCATACCATTCTTTTAGGGCTAAAGGAGGAATAAGAACATATTTGTTTAAGTGAACCATTTTGATGAAAAAGGGTAGATTGATTTCAAGGTTTAGAACAGAAATTTTTAATTGAAAGAAAAGGACTTTTGGATATCAGAAGTGAAGAGTTATGAGAATCACACCCTATATGTAGAATTTGAGAGAAACCGTCGAAAAACTGCTCAAACTGCTACAGTTTTTGCTCATGTCGCGATTGTGATCATAGGTAGTGATCATGAGTATACTAAAAGCAAGAAACAGAAAGTTTTAATCAGGAATTCACGAGCGCGATATACAGTTCCAAACACGAATAGGAAAATAGAAGAAAATTTTCTATTTGTCAACAATTAAGATGAAATATTATGACGTATCACCTCCAAAATGATTATTTCATAATCTTTTCATATCTAGAATAAGATTAGAAAATTGTATAATACAGGAAATGAAATAAATAGATATAATTAGTATAGATACCGTATCTCCAGCAATTAATCTGTAGAACGCACTTGCCTTCCTCAGAAATTTGATCCTTAGAACATTATTGCCTTCCCCGGTAACAGTGCTAAAAACATGTTCGCCACTTTTTTACTGATAAGTGATAAGTGTATAATTACACTTATTATCATTATAATTCTACACATTAAACACTATAGTTCAAGTCATTATTATACTTCATATAAAAGATTTCACATGACATGTAGTTGTTTTTATGCAAATGCAGATACAAGGTAAATCTTGTGAGTAAAATGATCTAAAGTGGAATTCTATGAAGAAAGAGTGAAAAAGGTGCAAAGAGATGCATGGAACTTAAAGATTTGGCTTAGGATTGAAGCTGTCAAAGATTGGTGAAGTTGCAAGGAGAATTCTGAAGAAAAAGTCAATTCACGATCGTGACAATCATTCACGGTCATGATTTGTACACTTCAGAAATAGAAGTCTGCCAATCAAAGATTCACGGTCGCGACTTGGATGGTTTTCTAGTTTTATCTTCTTAACTACCAACCGCCAGATAAGCATGACCAACCACCATCAACTTCCATCAACTACCAATGATAAGATAGCTATTAGAAGTCAACCAATCATGAAAAGGTGCCTATCCATTGTGGATTAAATCAAAGCTTCTCATCCAATCACAATGAAGAGATGCAATCATTCACCAATGGACACAACCCTTCGTATGGATAGACATAACCCTTCGAACTCTATAAATAGGGTTCTAATCCTCACAAATTTCATGCATGATGTGCAGCATAGATTGTAACGAGAGGAGAGCATTAGAGTGCAAATATAGGGTTATATAGTGTGTGTAGATAGAGAGTTCACTACGTTCATAAGCGTTAGCAAGAAAATGTTTAAGTGATTCGAAATCCTTGTTTCGATCACTAGATTTCTCTATATTCTCGAGCGATTGTTACATAAGTGTACTTGCAAATCACTTATCAATAAAAGTTTTCATTCTTCAATATTCGTTTATTCAATATTCACAAAGAATAACATCCTAGCAGAGGTTCTGTACTGGCCGAGATCGAATTCAAAGCAGACGTAGGAATTGCGGGAATTGATGATTCCCATTAAAGAGTGGATATGGTTTGATTAAATTTATCTTTCACTTGCATACCTTACAACTTTGCTTTGCTTTCTACTTATACTTTCTATTTTGAAGTTTATGATATGTCTATGTGTCATAATGCGTATTTCGTGTTAAGTCTTTTATATTAATCAAGTTATATGCTTTAGAGTTAATTTTAATAGTAATTTCAGGGTTAACAATATCGTGTATAAGTACTGGATCTGTGATATAACCCTATTTAGTGAGCCAACATTTTTGGAATGGTAACTTACTAAATGTGGCTATGTGAGAGCGACCCGTACTAAGCATATTATTGACGTTTTCCAGGTTTATATAATTGTCTTAATTCATTTGTGCTAGATTTAAAAAAGTCATTTCATGTGTTGCTCTGCGATGAATAATTGAACATCTGGGTATTTAGAACCGAGTTTGTTAGATTAATTTAGTGAATCGTAACATCTTTGTTGAACTTGCATTCTTTCTCTACTATCCTTATTTCATAGGGAAAATCTATATATTTAGATTCTCTAATCTTTCATACCTATATTTACTAATTTTTCGTTCTAATCTTTCTTTCCTAACCTTTACTTCAATATATTTTATTTTCTTTATTTTATCTTCCGTGTTGATCTTTAAAACTAGTCCTTCCATGTGGGATCGATATCTTTTAAAACTACATCGCAATTGTATACTTGCAGATATCATCATTTTTCCATTTGATAAGAGGTACTGACAACATCTATATTTTTCATGAACAAGTTTTTGGCACCATTGATATATAGCCGAATCTTGTGAACAAACTATTAAACTTATCAGCAGAAAAGTGGCGAATAATAAGTTTGATAACTTTTTTGCAAAGAGTTTAGCTATATATTAATGGTTCTAAAAACTTGTTCACGTAAAGTATAGTTGTTGTTAATACAGTTTATCAAGATATAAAAATGATGAGAACTGCAAGTATACAGTTGTGATGTATATTTAAAATATATCGAACCCACAGGGAAGGAACCAAGTCTAAAGATTAATAAAGAAGATAGAATAAAGAAAATAAAATAGATTTGATATTTTGGATAACAGGGTTAGAATGAAGAATAAGTGAATATAGATATGAAAGATTAGAGAATCTGAATATATAGATTTTCCCTACGAAATAAGGATAGCAGAGAAAACATGCAAGTTCAACAAAGATGTTTCGATTCACTAAACTAATCTAATAGACTCTGTTCAAAATACCCAGATGTTCAATTATTCGCCGCAAAGCAACACATGAAATAACTTTTCTCAACCTAGCGCAAACAAATTAAGACAATTATATATACCTGGACAACGTCAATACTATGCTTAGTACAGGTCACTCTCACATAGCCACATTTAGCAAGTTACCATTCCAAAATTGTTGGCTCACTAAACAGCATTATATCACAGATCCAATGATTATACACGATATTGCTAACCCCAAAACTACTGTTAAAATTGACTCCAATGCATATAACTTGATTAATATAAAAGACTTAACATGAAATACGCATTATGACACATAGACATATTATAAACTTCAAAATAGAAAGTATAAGTAGAAAGCAAAGCAAAGTTGTAAGGTATGCAAGTGAAAGCTAAAGTTGATCAAACAGTATCCACTCTTTAATGGGAATCGTCAATTCTTGCAATTCCTGCGTCTGCTTTGAATTCATTCTAGGCCTGTACAGAACCTCCGCTAGGATGCTATTCTTTGCGAATATCCAACAGAAGATTATTGACGAATGAAAACTATTATTGATAAGTGATTTGCAAATACACTTATACAACAATTGCTCGAGAATATAGAGAAATCTAGTGATCGAAACAAGGATTCGAATCACTGAAACATTTTCTGGCTAATGCATATGAATGTAGTGAATTCTATATCTATACACACACACACACACACTATATCTCTCTCATGTACTCTAATATTTTATCTCTTCCTCACTACACGAAATTGTAAGGTTTGGAGTCATATTTATAGAGTTCGAAGGGTTGCGTCTATCCATACGAAGAGTCGTATCCATTGGTGAATAATTGCATCACTTCATTGTGATTGGTTGAGAAGCTTCAATCTAATCCACAATGGATAGGCACCTTTTCATGATTGGTTTATTTCTGATAAGTGTCTATTCGTTGGTAGTTGATGGCGGTTGATCGTCCTTATCTGGCGGTTGGTAGTTAAGAAGAATAAACCAGAAAACCTTCCAAGTCGCAATTGCAATATACAAGTCATGACCATGAATCTTTGATTGGTAGATTTCTATTTTGAAGAAGAACAATTCGCGATCATGAATGATTGTCACAACCGTGAATTGCATTTTTCTTCAGAATTCTCCTTGTAACTTCATCGATCTTTGACAGCTTCGATCCTAAGCCAAATCTTTATGTTACATGCATCTTTTTACACCTTTTTCACTCTTTTTTCATAGAATTCCACTTTATATCATTTTACTCCCAAGATTTACCTAGTATCTTCATTTGCATAAAAAACAACTACATACCATGTGAAATCTTTTATATGAAGTATAAAAATGACTTAAACTATAGTGTTTAATGTATAAAATTAGAATGATAATAAGTGTAATTATACACTTATCAGTAATCATCTGTATCATCATGATCACCAAGGTATGTATAAGTTTACCCAAAGTATAACAACTCCCACACAAGGCAACCGGTATCTCAGGTTAAAGGATACTTGTACTGCTATTGCAATAAGATATGACACCAACACATGGATATAATTATTTTTGAGTATCTGACTTATAGCGGTCTCCAATGTATTACCTAAATACATTCATGTGTTAACTTTAGGTACCACCTTCAACTTGTGAGATTGGCTGCTTGGATTGAACCCAAGGAGTAAGCCTACACATGCTAGTCTGTACGCTTCTTTGATGTCCACTCTTAATGAAAGTATGACTATGGATATTTATAATTTTCATAGTAACATGTGTGTACAGTTCTCACACTATATAGCTCCCACTATATCCTTTCACTTTCACTTTATGAATAGTCATAGACTTAATCTTATTATATCAATGAACATATACATATACTTAATTTCATATATATATATATATATATATATATATATATATATATATATATATATATATATATAATCGATATGAGCAACGATGACAAGGATTATCTTGATAGACTTTAGCATGGCCACTAGTGAAAAGGTTTCATCATAGTCAAGAACTTCCTTTTGACTATAACCTTTTGTAACTAGCCTTGCTTTATAGGTAATTACATTATCGTCCATGTCATTTTTATTCTTCAAAACCTACTTGCTTCCTATGGGCTTAATCCCGCTTAGAGCATCAACCAACTTCCAAACTTGATTTTCATACATGAAGTCCATCTCTAACTTCATGGCTGTAAACCATTTATCAGACTCCGAGCCATCCATTTCCTCCTTGAAATTCTTGGGCTCGTCATCTTCCATAAGGAAGATGTGCATATTACCAAGGATGAAATAACTGTATCTCTCAAGAATGATTAGAGCCCAACCTGACCTATATAATGTTGGTATTAAAATAGGTTGTTCCATAATTACACTTTCTTATTTAACAGGTGTATGAACAATCACTTGATTGTTTGTTTGATCTTCTTTAGAGCCCAACTTAAGATTGCTCTCACTAGCTTTCACAAGTATGTGTTCTTTTTTGAGAAACTGAGCATTCCTAGAAATAAACCCTTTTTGTTCCTTGGGATTGTAAGAGGTATAACCCATAGTCTCCTTAGGGTAACTTACAAATAAACACTTGTCAAACTTAGCACCCAGCTTATCTGAACTTTTCCTCTACATAAGCAGGACATTCCTAAACTCTTAGGTGAGAAAGAGCTGGTTTCTTACAATACCACAGTTCGTATGGTGTTTGATCAACTGATTTTGATGATACTTTGTTTAGAATATAAACTACATTCTCAAGTGCATAACCCCAAAAGGATCTGCTGAGTTCTGCTTGGCTAATTATGGACCAAACCATATTGAGTAGGGTTCGATTACCCCTTTCAAATGCTCCATTATATTAGGGTGTATAAGGAGGTGTCAATTGGGATAAAATACCATTATCCCTTAGATAATCCTTAAACTCTTAGCTTTAAGTATTCATCGCCTCGATTAGATCGAAGGGTCTTGATACCTTTCCCAAGTTGTTTCCCCTCTTCGGTTCTGAACTCTTTAAATTTCTCAAAATGTTCAGACTTGTGTCTCATTAGGTACAAATAACCATACCGTGAGTAATCATCGATAAAGGTTATGAATTAGATGAAACCTTCATGTGTCTTATCATCCATTGGACCACATACATTAGAGTGTATTATTTCCAAAGTACTCATGGCACCTGACCCTTTCTTTTTAAAGGTTTCTTTATCATCTTACCCTTTAAAAAAGATTCACATGCCCCATAGGATTCCCATTCAATTGGATCGAAGTCACCACATTTGTACAACTTATTTAAATGAGTCACATTTATATGGCCTAGATGACAATGCTCAAATATGAAGATTTCTCTTTAACTATCTTCAATTTCATAGCAATGTTCACATTAAGAATTTCAATTTTAGTATCTAGAACATAAATGCAATTAACACACATTTCACAAGCATAAAGAATATTATCATGTTGAATTTGACAATTATTATTTATAATAAAATCTTAAATCATTCTATTGCAAAACATGCAACAGAAATAATATTCTTAGTGATAGCAGGAATATAATAGCAATTGTTCAAAACTAAAACAAGGCTATAGTCCTTATAGCTGTTGCAGGAACCCATGCTACATTTCTAACTCTTAGGTCCATTTCCCTCTTTACAAGCTTCATACTGTTCTGTAACCTCTGCATAGAAATACAAATATGAGTACCACAACCAGTATCCGATACCCATGTAGACTCATAAGGAATTGTTGAGAAACTCTCTATTATGAACATACCTTCATAATTTGGAGCCACAACTCTCATCATTATCTAATGAGCTTGTTCCTAGAGAACATTTTCCCTTTTCAACACCATCCGCTTCACAAGCTTTCTCTTGATCCTTAAACCTTTAAGTTTCTTCAACTTAAGTTCCTAATCATCTACTTTCTCTTTGAGTTTATTTCTAAACTCAATATCTTAAATCTTGAGCAAGTCCATGAGCAGGGTCAAAGTAGATTTAGGTGAATAATCTTTGAAAGAATCATATTTATTGGGTAGTCCCCTCAATACCATTTCTCTCAAAGACTTTTTATTATACACGATACCCAGCTCCCTTAACTACTTAGTGTTGTCATATATGCATATAACCAACTCTACTACTAAGGTTTCTTCCTACAACTTACTATGGAACAGTCTGCTTTCCAAATTTTCCACAAGATTGAGATGATGAATCATGTATGCCAGATCCAAACCCTTATACACATGTGTGTACTACTAGAGTATGTTGTCTAATATGATCTTCATAGTTTCCCTTATGCCTCTTGTAGTCATTCACCTCACATGCAAAAGCATTCTTGCCATGATGTTTGGGACTTGGATGATCTTGAATATAATCCATGTAATAGTTCCGAAGAAATCTTCTTATAATACCAAAATACTCATTAAAGTTGCAAACGACATGCTTTATGCTTCCAAGAGGACTGATATCAATATAAGTATTTTCTTTAGTGATCATATTCAACCTAGATATAAAATAGAAATTATTCATTAGTATATGTACATGCATTTAATATAAGGTCTTTAATTAAACACATATTTCCTACTATTTTATCGACATTCAAATAGCCCCTTCTATTGAATTCTGGAATACTTGGTCAAACCAATTATCCTTCATAGGTAGCATCCAAAGCCCATATACTAAGACCCGCGCTATAGCAGGTCAAGCCATAATAGAAAACCATGGTTGGAACCCGTCCATTTGCATTTAATGCAATTTCTAGTCTATTTGAGTTCTCTTTCTCGAGATATGCATACCCAATTTTACAACTCCTCAACTATGTCTCAAATCCAACATTAGCTCCAATAATATGAACAACTAACCCATTTTGGTTAAGCCTTTAACCCCATCTAGTCTCATGACCAAACACATGTTTAGAGAAAAAATGTTGTACATGTCCTTACATCCATTAATAAGGTTTGTATCACGACTTTTGATAAGAAGACAATTTACCACCTTAATATTATTGTAGGGATTTTATTAGTGCAGCTGGTCTGATGGATATGATTAGGATAATAATAATTCTGAGCTATTTACAATTATTAATCTAAGGTATCATGCTCAAGACTAGTACATCATAATCATTACATTATGCCAAGACTCTACATAGCATGGAAAAAAAGGTCCATGTTTAAGTTCTTGCACCTATGTCTATAAGTTTTAATTTAACAACTTAAACCACGGTTGTAAAACCATATGAGGAATTGAATTCCCATACTAGAAATCAACTAAGTCATACAAGTCCCTATGGTACGATTGAACCTAATATGATGGAGATTTCCAGGTAGGAGAGGCCCCTTAAAGTAAATGAGCAACTAAGTCCAATCCTTAGCAAAATAACTACGGGCACTTCAATTCATTGTACCATAGATAATTATGATTTCAAGATTTCATTCTCTTAATCGAGTGAAGTATCAGAAGACCCTCAATTTAAAGCATTTACACGTGTGGTAAAACATTGTTAATTCATATGATAATCACCGAGACTAAGTTTGAGCAAAACATTAATCTAGTTATCACATTATTTTCTATAACAGGAATTGAAGCCTAAGTCATGCGTAGTATACTTTAATCAATTCATTGAAAATCTCATTTTAATATATTATCATCAATCATACTTAACATAAGGTAGGCTCTGATACCAGTGTTGGTTAATTAAGGCTATTATTGAACATTTAAACTTACACGGTAGAATTTCAAAACTTAAGATTAACCCTAAAAGATCTCTTAACCATGGCATGATTGACATAATCTCTTTTGAAACATTCCATAGATTTTTAAAGGTTTATAAAACTTAATAAAAGAAATCGAGCATCTATGATTCAAGCATTACCATTTGATGCATGCCTTCTCTTTTGGTGCAGCAATCCCTTAAAGAAATCAGATAACACTCTATTAGCACTAGCCTCCAAACTAGGACGGCCTCTATGACTAGTTCACATAGACCCCACCAACCAAAACCTCATGTAGAGGGAGAACTTATTAGTTAACAAGCAGTTGCAAGACCACTCATAGACCAACCCAAAAATATAACTAAGAAGGTTCTTTCCAAAAGGAATAAGCCTTCAAAAGAATTCTTCTGAAAGTGGAGAAACTCGTGCAGGATCTCACAAAAAAGTCACGAAGAAAAGGAGTCAAAACACAAAAGAAGGCTGAGCTGAAATACAGAAAGTGGAGGACATGAGATAACTATATATGGTCATTTCTAATGTTAGATAAGAAAATCCCCATCCCACATGGGTTATCGGACAGAGCTTCATGATCGCATGGGTCAACCCACATGCATAGCCCATTATGATGGGCTGTGCGTGGCCTCCAAGAGAAGCCCATTGAGGCTTCCCTTGTCCCCCAAGTAAGGCCTTGTAGGACTTCCTGGAAACTTCACTTGCGTGCTTGGTGGTGGGCCTCTAGCCCACCAACATGCACTAGCCTTACGCCAGCGCATGCTAGCGGCCTATGAGCACTTTCATGCTTGCCTGGCTGCCATGTAGTCCCCACCCACGAACAACCTGTGTTCGCGAGGCCCACTTGCAATGGGAAAAATTCCCTTTGCTCCACCTCGTGCAATTTTCCCAAATACTCTTTAAAAATTATTTGGTCTGACCATTTAATGGTCCATGAAAAATAAGTTTTACTCTCCCTTTATTCTCGGTATAGACCTCGTCTATAAGCTCTTTATTTAGTTTGGTATAGACCCAATGTGTGTGACCTCATAGGATCCCAAAGTATAAAGCCATTAGAGGTTAACCAAAACTTGGCTTCCCTTCTGAGAACCTTTAGGCTTATGGAACCTGATAACTTTAGATGATCAAATGGGCTTTGTAGCAGAGGCTAATGATAGCCCGATACTCAGAACATCATGCACCTTTGACTTGAACCGATTCTACAATAGTAACTAATAAGTGTATAATTACACTTATTATCATGATATTTTCAATCATAAAACGATAAGGTTTTGAGTCTTTTATACTTCATATAAAAGATTTCACATGGTATGTACTTGTTTTTTATGCAAGTGCAGAAACTATGTGAATCTTCGGAGTGAAATGATCAAAGATGGAATTCTATATAAAAAGAGTGAAAAAGGTGCAAAAAGATATGTGGAACACAAGGATTTGATTTAGGATCGGAACTGTCAAAGATCGGTAAAGTTGCAAAGAAGAAACATGAAGAAAAGCAAGATTCACGATCCTGACACCTATTCACGATCGTGACTTATCACCCTTCATAAACAGAAAGTTACCAACCATTGTTCATGATTGTGACATGTGATTCATGATCGCGACTTGTGATGATTATTGGTTATCTCTTCTCAACTACCAACCGTTGAATAAGAACGATCAATCACCATCAACTACTAGATGAAAAGACACCTTTTAGACGTAGACCAATCATGAAAAGTTGCCTTTCCATTGTAGATGATGATGAAATTTTACATCCAATCATATTGAAGTGATGCAACCCTTAGCCAATGAACATGACTCTTCATTTAGATAGACAAAACTCTTCGTACTCTAAATAGGGTTCTATACCAACCAATTTCATGAAATAGGGGATGACATGCATGGTAGACATTGAATGATAGTATGCATGTATGATAGAGATTGAAAATAGTATAGATTTTGTTACGTTTAAAATTATAGTGAGAAAAATGTATAAGTGATTTGACTCTTGTTTCGATCACTAGATTTTTTAACAAATTCTAGCGGTTGTTGTATGAGTGTAATTGCAGAGCACTTATCAATAAAAGTTTTTGTTCTTCAACATTCATTTATTCGATATTCACAAAGAATAGCACCCTGGAGGAGGTTCTATACGAGTCGAGACCGAATTCAAAGTAGACGCAGGAATTGCGAGAATTGACGACTCCTATTAAAGAGTGGATACAGTTTCATCAACTTTAGCTTTCACTTGCATACCTTACAACTTTACTTTGTTTTCTACTTATACTTTCTATTTCGAATTTTATGACATGTCTATATCTCTTATATTAATCAAGTTATATGCTTTCGAGTTAACTTTAAGAGTGATTTCTGAGTTAACAAGATTATGTATGATCACTGGATCTGTGATTATAACGCTGTTTAGTGAGCCAACATTTTTCGAGTGGTAACTTACTAAATATGGCTATGTGAGAGCAACCCGTACTACGCATATAATTATTGTTATCCAGGTTCTTATAAGTGTCATAATTCGTGTACCCTAGATCTGGAAAATTAATTTCATGTGTTGCTCTGCGGTGAATTATTCAATATTTGGGTGTCTAGAACTGTGTTTGTTGAAGTTATCTACTGTATGAAATCTTCTTGATGATTTTGCGTGTTTTTCTCTACTAAACTTGTTCTCATTGAATATCTATATAATTTACATCTTCTCTAATCTGTTCAGGCATTTGTCTTTTCATCAATCTATCATCCAAACCCTCAGATATAAATTATCTTATTTCATTTGTTCCGTAACTCTAGTTGGTCCTTAGAACCGAATTCCTTCCCTGTAAAATCGATATCTTTTAAAACTACATCATAATTTTATACTTGCAGTGATCATCATTTTTCTATTTGTTACTAACAACACCTATTTGTATTTAGAAATTTTTTCTCATTAGTAGAAAAGTGGGGAACAAGGTTTTTTGCACCGATACCGAATATAAGCCTATCGGAACGCGTATAGTTAAAATCTTGTGATAAAGTTTTTAGCGCCATTGCCGGGGAAGGTAAGTGCATTATAGAGATAAAAAATTTAGAGAGTACGGTATATTTTCCAATTAAATCTATTTGTTTATTTCCTAAACTATATAATTTGTTGATCCTAACTTGGATGTGAAAAGATTATGAAATAATCATCTTGGAGGTGATACGTCATATTATTGCATCTGAATTCTAGATAAATAGAAGATTTTCTTCTATTTTTCCTATTCACGTTTGCGACCACCATTTGCACTCTTGAATCCCTCAACAAAACATTCTGTTTCTCAAACTTTGTAAGTCACAATCGCGACAATTAATCACGATCATGACTTGTGCTAAATTGTAGCAGTTTAGCAGTTATTCGACGGTTATTCCTCCAACCTCTATAAAATTGGTGTGCGAGTGTTCATCAATTTCTCACTTCTGTAATATGAAATTTAACCTTTCTAATCACAATTCAATTCCAAATCTGAAACAAACTCATTTCTTTCATAATTTCTTTCATTTCAAAATGGTTTTGGTAAATAAATCCAATCTAGTCCCTCCATCAAATTTATAAGAATGGTACGAGGCACCTTTCCCGAAACATTCTCATGGAGAAGGAGATTATTTCAAGGTTATCAAAAATTCTAAATGTAAAAGTTCTTACACCATTCATAGGAACAGTTTCATCAACATTAGAGTTTATGACAGGGTAATGTACTATCTTAGAATTCTGAACTTTGTCATTTATTCAAATATGCCTCTAGGGAATAGTGCGAGAGCTGTATGGAAATGTTGGTCACATTGGTGTGGAAGAACGATAAGAAGGACTGCTTAGTCTATCATCATCATAGAAAAGAATACAAGTTGACAAGGAAAGCTCTAGACAAATATATGGGATTTCCAAATGATTGCTACAACAAGATGCTTCCTGGATGGGATCTTTTACCAACATGGAATAGCCTAACTGGCCAAACAGAGTTCAAACTTGAATCTTCATATAGCCAGAGGATTCGTGATCCTTGTTTACTCACATTGCACTTCTATCTAAGTGGTGCATTGTTTGGTAAGTCAACTTTCGATCTTGTCATTCCTAAAGAATTGTTTGTGATGGAAGCAATTTGGAATGGTACAACTATTGATGTTTTAAGGATAATGATGGAGAAACTTATGTCTCCCGTACAAAATCCCGGAATGATAGAATATGGGTGTTGAATGATGGAAAATCTATTGGGATAGATTGGGAGAATGCCCTATTCCATTGATGTCTTTACTGATGAAGACGAGATTCCAGAATTAACAATAAAAGTTTTCTTCGATTATGGATTTCTTGTCAGTTACATTGGAGAAAATAAGATCACCCATTTTTAGAAATTATGGGAGGAGAGAGTGGATGTTGACAAACAAAGAGAAAGGGAACTTGTGAGGGAAGAAGAACAAAAAGCAACCAACCTCTGGGGAAGGTTGAATGAACTTATGGAGGTGCAGATCTCAATTCGAAGGAAAATCACTGATATTCATACACCTATGTTTGATGTTGAGCGAGATCTGCGGGAGTCTTATTATAATATTGACCTATTGATAGAATCACTTTCCTCAGAATAATTATTCACTTTTCACTTAGATTTAGGAGTTTGTATAGTTTGTTGTTTGTTTGCTTGTTCGTTTGTTTAATTGTTTGTTTGTTGATTAATGATGGATATAAAAATTTATATTTAAAATATTTGTTTTTATAAGTTATT
>CATIWQ010369978.1:0-20638 GCA_949673415.1 Euphorbia schlechtendalii
GTTAAAAGTAATTGTTAGAAGAGTTGCCAAATGACGACCGAAAATTCTAGCTTATATCGGTAGTACACTAGTTTTAACCAATAAAAATATGTTATTTATGGTTTTATAAAGTTACATAAAGCATGTTTAATAAATTTTTCACCAAGAGTTTACTTTTGCGTTTTTGATAGAAACAAAATTACACAGTGCGTGCTTGAAAATTTATCTAGCAATTATCTTTGTCTTTCCAAATTTAAATTACAGTTATAAGTATCTGTTTACAATTGTTATTAGCTATTTCGAAAATAAAAATTATGAGCAACAACAATTGCAATAGTCAACAATAACACTTAAATCAAACTATAGAGTTTGAAAATTAATGTTAAAATATTTCAAAGACAAAAGTAAAAATTTACTAGCAACAACACAAAAATATCAGCAACAATAAAGAAGAAACGCTAGCAACCGCAGACGTAATAAATCAAAATAAATTAAAATGCATTAATAAACGGCTAACAAGGAATTACATGACAAAAACAAACTGGATTGACTGATCTGATAATTAGTTAATTAATTAAGACAAATTAGAGAACAAGACATCATAAATCTCAGTAAAAACATCAACAATAATCCTATGATGATTTTCAGAATTCAAACACAAAAAACACTGCAATAACTGCTCTAAATCATAAGCTGCGATTATCTGTTTTCCAACAATCATTTCCACCATTGATCTTCTAAAATCATTGTACGGATCCATCGATCTTTTCACAACCGCAAAACTCTCCTTCACTTTCCCTGAAACCCCAATTTCCCCCTTCTCCGTTTTTCTCCGGCGCCGCCGTGAATGGATAGTCTCCCGCCGGTAACCTGATGAATATGAGGAAAATGTACCTTTCCATGATTCTTCGTCTTCTTCTTCTAGAAAATACGCCGAATCTCGTGAAGATGAACTGAAAAGATTCCTTCTTGATGAACTCTTGTTTTTGTTGTCGTTGTTCTTCGTCTTTTTAGTGTTCTTTGGGTTTTTAGGGTTTTGGTAGAAAGGGTTGAGAGGGGAAGAATGTTTATTGTGATGATATAATTGAGGATATCGGCGGGGTATTTTCCGGCGGGGGAATATTGAATCGGAGATGGTTTTGTTAGTTGTTTCGGGGCATTTGGGTCGACAAATGGAAGTGAAAGGTAGAATTTTCGGGTCTTCGTTTAAACGAAAAAACGAGTCTTTTTGGGGTGGTGGTTGTTGTGGAGGAGTGATGAGTGGTTTTTCTACTACATTCAGTAGATCTCTTGCTGTCTGACATAACCGGAAAGATCCCCGAAACCGAAATATGCGAGATATTCGTGTTTTGAATCGGTTTTCCATTTGAATGAGAAGAGAAGAGAAGAGAAAAGTGTTTTTTTAAAGATGAATTGAATATGTATGCATATACACACACGAGCAAAAATTGTGAAATTCTTCATTTAAGTCAACTCCCTACAACTTTATAAAATTGTGTACGTAAAAATTAAAAGATTAAATTTATTTTTTAGATAATTGTTGTATTGGAGAGCTCATGGTTTCAATTGAAAATTATAAAAATTTAAAATGACAGTTGACAAACTGAACGAGACAGTAATATATTATTGTCGCTTTGTAGTGTTTAGTGTTTAGTTTTCTTTCTCTTTTACAAAAAAAAACAAAAGTTAGTCGAATATATTATTGTATTAAAGGTTGCTAGTAACGTAAAATCAGCTGTCTCATTCCGGAACTATTTGAAATTTAGATGCATTGTATCATTGTTTTTTTGAATTTTGGGTGCTAACTTCTAAATTATTTCACAAAAGCCGCTTTAAATTTTTTATTTCCCCGTGCAACATATACATATATATAAACTATAATGATAATTGCATGCATTGTTCTCCGTTGTTATTTTAGTGTAATTGGATCGATTAGTTTATCAATGCGATCGTAATATTTCATCGAACAAGTCGAGAGAGTGTAGAATGTACACTTGTTCAGGTTCTATCACTATATTTGGATTGTGGGGGTCCGGGGGCAGCACCCCAAGATGGGATTGAGCTACCAGGTTAGCTTGAATTTTTTTTATTTTAGTTAAACGTACTATTTTAAAACTTCCTCTTTGGATGAATTTGAAAAATATGTTTAATTTTAATCTTGCAAAATTCATGCTTTTTTTAATATGTGACGCTTACGACACAACCCATGTCGCGCTCGCGACAAGGCTCGCGTCCGTTCCAAGTAGTTATGTTGATGGTTATTATTGGATGAAAATAATTGCAAATGGTTTCTTGGTATAAAAATCGGTGCACCGGTAAGAAATATGCATGGTTCGTAATTTTTCACAATAAAATTTTCATTCTACGTTCTTGGTTCTCTTATTTTATCCGATTGAAATATTTGGTAGATTAATTAAATAAGTTTCAATCTGAAAGTGTTCGTCGCGACTTCCGATAATTTATCTAATATATCCCCAACAAACCCTAGTTAACAACATGAACATCTCACATGCACGAATGCATTAAATATTTCTAAATGCAATTCAACGACTTCCCGAATTTAACATTAAACACCTAACCTTAACTTACAAATTTTCCAAACATCTTGTTCAACTTTATAAAAATGCATTAGATAAATGTTCATTCTATTGACTAAGAGTCCAAAAGGAACTCAATACAATAAAAAAATTTGAAAAAAAGCCATGAAAAAATGGGAAACAAAAACCTTTTCGGGTCCTCTTGTATAGTCTAAGTCTATTATTCCTATCAATCTTTGCTGAAAATTTTCCATTGAAAATGAGAAAGATTATCGCTCAAAGACAAATATCCCATTTAAGTTTACACACCCAAAAACCTTCGACCAATATTTTCTGAATATATGCAACTAATTTGGGTTCTCAATTATACCACTCAATTTATTACCTTTTTTGTGGTACGCACATATTTTGTTCAAATAAGGACAACAAAGTAACTAATAACTTAGCATAAAGATAAAATGAATAACATGTACCGCAGTGACCAAACGGACAATATACAGAAAACACTTAACAAATTGGTATTGGAATTTTGAAATGTGAGAATAAGAGTGAACGACAAAGGTAAAAATGTAACTTTTTCCCTTGTTTATAGCTGCCAATTTGTAGTAATCTTTTCAACGTTGAAAATCAATATTGATTTCACATAAATTTGTCAATATTCATTTGTCTTCAATCACCTTTTCACTCTAATGACAACTGAAAAAGTTTAAATCTTTGGCTCCGCCAAGAAATTAAATCTTTGTGTATTTTAATGGTGATAACCAGACTCTATTTTATTACAATTAGTCTCTTTTTTATCCAAATAAATTGGCTATCTCAAGGCTCTATATGGTCCTGAAAAGGCATCTATGGATTTAAGAAGCTTCCAAGAACGTAAAAACATATCAAAGTATGTACTAAATTTTCTACTTTAAATATGCAACCAAAAGCTAACAAACAGTTTTGAAAATTTTTTATTTTGATTTTCAAAGTACCAATAAGATCGACAACTTAAAAAATATATTACGGGATAACTCAATTGGTAAAATTATTGTTCAACATTGTGATTTTTATTAAGAGATTTCAATTCCAAACCTCAAACTTTACATGAAACTCTAAGCATCACGAGAAAGGGCGAAGATATTGAGGGTAATACTTATAGAAAAGGCAATTAAAATTTAAAATATATTACTCCTTTTCCTACCAAAAACAATTAAAATCTACTGACTTTTTTGAAACTACTTTTTGCTTATGATAATTTTGCAAAAAGGCTCTGAATATATCTAACTTTTTTCTGTTCTTTATATTTTTCCCATTTGGAATTTTTTGCTTGTCAAATTTGGATAATCACTTTTGAATGATTTTGGGTTATCCTTTTCATGTGTTTTTGTCATTTATATTGGCAATCAACATTTGTTTTTTCGTGAATGATTTAGTAGACAAATTAATGTTGTTATCTTTTCGTCCACACCAAAAATAGAAATGTGAATCTTTTCGTATCTATATTATCGACACAAAAATATCATCATTTTCTTTGAATGAATTCCGGCTAAATTACTCCACGTGAGCGTCTAAACAGAATCTCACAAGCCATAGATGCATTATTTACACATAAACTTATTTTAATCAAATAACAAAACGACAATTATGCACATAAAACGACAGATCAATAAAAAACCAAATCAAACAAAAGGCCATTTTGAAGAATTTGTTGAGTATCAAATTGTGCAACAAAACAAATTAATCTTTGGATTATGTTCAATAAGTCGAAAACTAATCTGTACACCGAAAGAAAAGCGGGATCTTTTCTTCCGTTCTTAACAATATTAACATCATTTTTCGAGCGATAATCATTACATGATATTCGCATCAAGATACTGATTAACGTCAAAAGCGACCTGAGAGATCCAGTTCACAGTGGTCCCGAAAAAGAGCTCCCAGAACCAAAGATCTAAAGCAAGAACGGACGAAAATATAAGCAGTGCCAGCGTTTGGTACCTGTTCAAAGGCCAACCCGAGACTCGGGCCATCCTATCCAAGAACGGGATAGAGGTGGTGTTTGTATGCTTATCTCTGATGGACCAGGCTGTTATCCACTGCACTTGGGATGGGAATAAGTCAAATTCCTCCCTTAATCGCCTTCCTAAGTCTGGCATGTGGCCCCCGCCGTATAATATGGCGATCTTGTTGTGGCCTTGCTCCATTGCTCTTTTCAGGGCTTCCATTGCCGCTTTGTTCCTCTCACCGATGATGACTGATCCTTCTTCCACGTCAGATGTCACCTGAGTGAAACTGTATGATTTCCCTCTAATTAGCAGTTTATCGGTATTCCTAAAAAGTTTATAGGATCATATTTTAGCCTTTCCCCTACACTATGTAATAATAGTAGCCAAAAGCGCACCCTATGCGCTTTAATAGAACACAAAGCGCAAAAAAGCACACTTTTGGCAAAAAAAGAGTGCGCTTTGGAAAAAAAGCGCACATGGTTATATTTAAATGAATTTTGGATTTTAATGACTTTTTTTTTGTGGACTATTGTGACATGTAATATAATTTTAATATTTATTAGTTATAAGTAGCTGTATTTATAATTTTTCTAAACCTATAATATTTTGGATGATTTTACAATAGTGCACTTTTGTTTTCCTAAGCGAGTGCTTTTTTTCCGCTTTGTGAAGAAGCAAGACCCTAGCGCTTTGCGCTCTCAACTACTATGCTATGTATGCAAAAGAAGCCTCTGACCCATTCATAAAATATTGGAGTCAAAGATATATTACGAGATTAAGGATTTTGTTTCGGTCAAAAATATACTACAATGCTGAAATTCCAGATTTTCGGGTATGCTATACAATAATTATATCAAAACTATCTAATGTTTTGAATTGATTTCAAAAGATAGGATGAAATGGAAGCATTTGGGCAATCACATAATGAAATATGACAAAACAAAAGCAACGGTAAATAGGAAGCTTACTCAGACGTTAGTCGCTTTGCCAGGAAAATCTTCATTGCAGCTCCGATGTCGAGTCTCGACAAGGCTTCAA
Source organism: Euphorbia schlechtendalii (assembly GCA_949673415.1). Taxonomy (NCBI): domain Eukaryota; kingdom Viridiplantae; phylum Streptophyta; class Magnoliopsida; order Malpighiales; family Euphorbiaceae; genus Euphorbia; species Euphorbia schlechtendalii. The sequence continues at coordinate 5,540 of CATIWQ010369978.1, forward strand.
ACTCGGAATACTCTGCCTGATTTCCGACATCACAAACACTTCCGATAATGAAAAGGCCAACAAGCGGCATTGGAAGTACGCGAGAAGCCCAAAGAAGTTTAGATCTCCAAGGTCCTAGGTCTTCTGGAATTGTCGACTGCAGCACAGCTTTCGTTGATTTCACTGTCATGTCCCTTGCAAATGTGAAGAAACTCTCACCTTTTTCGTACTTCAAGAAATCAAAAGCAAAAATCAGTTTTTGAATGTCTAGACTTCTAGCTAGCCCTCTCTTCCAAATTCAAACATTGTTGTAACAACTAAGAATAACAGGATCATCGAGCCATTATGTCATGATCTTAGCTTTGCTTAGTAGTTAAGCCTATGGTTAAGTCTTGAAGGTTAGAGCTTTTTTAGTCACACAATACTGTAAAGTGTGCAATTGTAACTGATTTACATATCAATGAAATCACAGAAAATTTTCTCAATCTCTCTCTCTCTATCTCCTCTGTTCTATCTCTTCTTCTTCTTCCCTCTAATCTTCTCTTCTATCCATTCTAATTCTAAATTCAAGTCAGTTCCTGACACATTATAGTGGTTCAACTCAATGTTGCAACAAATTTCTAGCATTTACATTGAGTAATTGATTCATATATATAGCCATTTAACAACTACTTTGAAGTTTGAACATAAAATATGAAATAGGATTTAGGGGGATCAAAATGCATCAGAAATGAAGAAACTGATTAAGGAAAAAGTGGCTGTATTAATTTATAGTTCTTGCACTTCAACACTCTCTGCAAATTTATATTACGATTGCATGTAATAAAATTTGAAGCGAAACGGATAAAATATGCAACCTGAAGTAGCTTGAAGGTCTCGTAGTCAAGATCAGCATGGTACCAATTTTCTGCCTGGTAATCAAGACAGTCTAACTGGAAATCAAGCGTAAGAATACGTGCCATCTGTCGCTGAATGCATCCTATGATGTTAAATCCTCTCGAACGTGAAGCTGTCAATCGTTTTACAGCAGCAGGGTCTCTTCTATTCTCTAAACTCTCCCTGCTAGCCACCATCTCGTAAAGGACACAGTCGTATGGCTCAAGTTCCTTTTGGAGGGTAGTGAAGTAACTGCATAGAGGCATTCAACTTATTCAAATTCCATTAATAAACAGAAATTCATCTTCAAATTATAGACATGGAAGATATCAGGAATATGGAAACAAAAATCTAATGGTTTGTACAAACCATAGTCACTTGTTCTCTTCAGTTGGCTACTTGAATCAGTAATTACAGTAATTGGTTCCCAGAAACATCAATAAAAATAGCATTCTGATTATCCACAAGATAACCAAACAGAAGATTAACAAACAATATATGTATGTTTTGCAACTGAGTTGAATTTTTATAAGCCTGACTTCTATTGTACCATATAATTGACTCCCAAACTACTGAGTAAAAAACTACTTCAACGGAAAATGAATTCTATAAATAATTATTGCCATGGTCTGGAATTAAAAGCATTTCAAAACTAATTCCAAATCCGAAAAAACAAACTGAAATCCAATGAACTCACTCCTTATCGGCAATGTGAATTGTAGAAACCAAATCAACCTACAGCAACTCAAAAACAATAAAAACAATCATCAGTTCACATAAGAGGGAAAAGAGGGGGGAAATAAACAACAACAAAAATGCTATCGATGTACCCGGAGAAAGGGATTAAGAAGAGACCAAGGGAACTTCTTCCTATAACTAACAACAGCAGTTTGCAATTCGCCCCTACTTGATTCAGAGCCTTTTTTGAATCTCATGAAATCTCCAATCGAATTGCTCTGTAAGAATTGGTCAGCAGAGCCATCTTCAATGGGGGGAGGAGGAAGGGGAGGAATCTCCGCAGCTGAAGCTGAGGTTTTCGAAGATTGAGTACAAGAGCGGAAAGAAGAAAATTTTAGAGATTTGAAATTGGAAATGGAGGGGACGAAAACGAGAGAAGTGGAATTAGAAGATAAATCAGAGGTAGAAGAAGAAGAAGAAGAATAAGGAAATGAACAAGTAGGTGGAAGAATTGAAAGTGAACTAGAAACCACCATTATCTGTCGGGTATTGAGCTTTTCGAGAGAGGAAGGAAACTCTCTCTATGTTTCTGGTTCTGGTTAGTTAGCCACTCTTCCCGGCTATAGATTTTTATATTTTATCACCTGATATTTTTTTCTAAAAAGAGTGCGCACTGTACATAGAGTGTACGTTAACTAATCGTAAACAGTTAAAAATAGAACCACGCAATGCCAATTTATGAACAACAACAGCAAGATTTAATAGCACGTTATTTATCTATCGATTCGGCATAACAATCAGAAACGGATTTTAAAAATTCAAAAACCAAACTGAAATGCGGAACTGAATTATTCAATTCAGTTCCTTCTTATAACTAAATGGCGTAACCTTAACAATTACGAGATTCTAATTCAAATTGTATATTAAAATACTCCAAATCAATACAAGTGTAGTGTTAATAGCAATAGTCATCAAACGTAGATATATATATTTTTTAGGCCTAAATGACCTCTGTTAGAAAAAGAACAGATGTGGGATCAGCACTATCATCATATCCCACATATCATGCCATCAATTATTCCACAAATTATGCCACTAGGAAGATGCTCCTTTATTAGCTGTAAAAGCTTGTCTGCCACAGTATACAAATTGCTATGTAAAGCAATTTCCTTCACAATTGTAAATATATGAAATACAAAACAAAATATTTTTTTTCATGCTTCTTCATATATCAACTTGATATGTTTAACATGGTATTAGAGAGGGTTCCGATTACACTAAATCGGGACTGATTTTCTCATCATTTACTAGCCCATCATCGTAAAATTACGCTATCATGTCTTTAGACGGCAGCGAGATGTCAACCAACAATACTCCACCTCAACTTACCCGTGCTACCAAGTCTAATGACGGCAGCAGGACTAAGCAGGCTGAAGTTAGCAGTGAAGAGCCAACAATTCAGATTGCGAACATCCTTAAAAACGGTCTTAATCTCAACAATCAGAGTCCGAAACAGACTCTGTCAGATAGCCTCACCCTCAACATCAAGCTCAACAGTCAGAACTACGCTCTTTGGGCGTGTATGATCAAAGTGGCAATAGGGAGAAAATCAAAATCCCTCCTTAACCACCTCATTGGAGTTTCAGAATCGTCAATCGGGATTGAAAGCTTTGACAAATGGGAACAGAATGATCTCATTGTGTTCAGCTGGCTCATTCAAAACATTGGGACTCAAATTACAGCAAATTTAACAGAGCTACCCACTGCCAAGGCTCTATGGAAAACCTTGGCTACCACTTATAGTGCCGGAAAAGACAAGCTAGAAAATTTCAATCTCCACACAAAAGCCAACAGCATGAAACAGAATGGGACAAGCCTTGAAGATTTTTAGATTAACTTACAAGGCGTATGGGGTGAGATCGATAGGCGAGAACCGAACCCCATGACCTCAGAGGCTGACATTGCAACCTACAATCAAATAAGGGAGGAGCAGAAACTTTTCCAATTTCTAAACGGAATCAATTCGGAATACAACTAGATAAAGAGAGAAATTTTAAGGCAAGATAGTTTACCCTCACCTGAGTTTGCATACGCCACTGTCCGCAAGGAGGCAATAAGGTCCAGTATTCTCGGATTCTAAAAAAACTCACCATAGCAAGGGATTGGTTCTGGGATGGCAGTGACCGGAAATGAAGGAGCAGCTGGCTTAGCAACTCAAAGCCAAAGGAAAAACCCAGCAAAGAAAGGGTTTAAGATAATGCAGCCACTGTGGGGGAACCAAACACACTAAAGAAACATGTTTCAAAATCCATGGTTACCCGGAATGGTGGAGCGAAGGAAATAAAAATTCTAGCAAAGCCGCCGCCTCCGTGGGCAGCGCCGGAGCAACTACAAGCAGCGACAACGGCAGCTTTGGCAGAGGAGAAGCGAACGTTGCAGCGGCGGTTTGGAGGAATTCCGACAAAGCCGCCGCCTCCGTGGGCAGCGCCGGAGCAACTACCAGCAGCGGTGACGGCAGCTTTGGCAGAGGAGAAGCGAACGTTGCAGCGATGGCTAGGAGGACTGAACCCGAAAAGGGAGGAGTGGAGCAAAGGGAGGAGGTGGAAAGGGAGAAGAGAGGTAAAAGAAACCGGGTGACTTCTAACCCTCAAATCCAATTATCCTCTTTTTATACCCAAACCCTTATGCCTAACCCTACAAGCCCATCAACCAAGCCCAATTCCAGCAAGCCCAATGACAGCCCATTTAAAAGTTTTTTAGCCCATGACGTTTTTTCCACAACTCAAAACCAAGCCCGTGCAAATTCAGCCCATAATACCAAAATAACTTCATGGATCTTCGATTATGGTGCAACCGATACTATGACCTATGACTTAAATGACATTAAAATCCAAACCCAACCTCTAAAAAACTCTGTAATGGCAGCTAATGGAGAAGTCATTGACGTGGAAGGAGCAGGACAAATTGAATTTTCTCCGACCTTAAAATTGTCAAACTATCTTTATGTTCCAGCACTATCACATAAATTACTATCTATTAGTCATGTTACGAAAGAACTAAACCGTACTATACTCATGAATCCTACTTTTTGTTTACTGCAGGACATCAGGACAGGAATGGTTGTTGGGCGTGGCACTGAGCGCCAAGGGTTGTATTATGTAGATGAAGTAACTACACAGGGCTCCGTAATGCTTGCACATGGGTCAGCAGACAGAGAAGCCTGGTTATGGCATAGACGATTGGGGCACCCATCCACTGGTTACTTACATATCCTATTTCCTAATAAAAAAATTCATGCATTGTGATACATGTGTTCTTGCAAAAAGGCATGGACAATCGTTTAAAGCCAATCATACCCGAGTCGACTCACCTTTTATAATGATTCATTCTGATGTTTGGGGACCCTCACCCGTTATCGGGGGATCATTTTTTCGGTATTTCTTGTTATTTATTGATGATTGCACTCGAATGACATGGGTATATTTCTTAAAAGCCAAAACAGAGGTCATAGAAAAATTTATCCAATTCTATACTATGATCCAAACACAATTTCACACGACCATCCAAACTCTAAGATCAGACAATGGGGGGGGGGGAATTTGTTAATACACATATGCAATCATTTTTTAAAGAAAAAGGATTGATCCATCAAACGACTTGTCCTCATTCACCAGAACAAAACGGTGTTTCCGAAAGGAAAAACCGTATCTTGCTAAAAATGAGCCGTGCCCTCTTACTTAAATCTAAAGTACCAAAATCTTTTTGGCCTGAAGCTATTGCGACCTCAGTCTACCTCCTTAATCGCCTTCCCACCAAAATTCTAAACCTTCAAACCCTGGTTGACACTCTTGCGAAATTCTTTCATATACCACCTCCTCTAACACTCCAACCGAGGATCTTCGGGTGTTCAGTCTTTGTTCACATTCCAAAATCCGAGCAAACTAAACTTGACCCATGTGCAGAAAAATGTGTTTTTATGGGGTATGGTATAAATCAAAAGGGATATAGGTGTTACAATCCCAAAACCGGAAGTATACACACCACCATAAACTGTGATTTTCTCGAGACTGAATTTTTCTATGATACCCAACTCAGCAGTCAGGGGGAGAATAATCCTATAGACTCACTTAGTTGGCTACCATTACCAAGTGAAATTATTCAACATGAAAGTCCTAATTCTTCCCACACTTCTGAAGTAATAATACAACCTACGGAGCTCAATGTCACGAATACTAATCATCCCAGCCTGATGGCCGAGGTAAGAGAAACAAACCTTGAGAATAGTCCTGTTAATTCTGTAAATTTGACTAATCATAGTGATTAGGAGGAAGAAGTCACAGAGGACCTTCCAAGTGTAGAACCACAAATATTACCGCCACGAAGAAACAGGGGAATTCCTCTAAACCGATAGTCACTGGAACCAATAAAGCGAGGATCAAAATACCCAATGGCCAACATTGCAAAAGGGAATTTAACCAATGAAGCAAAGGCCTTTCGAGTAGCCTTATGCGAGGAAGAAACTCCGAAGTCAGTTGAAGAAGCAATGGTGTTAGAAAATTGGGCAAAAGCAATGCATGACGAAATGGATGCACTTAACAAAAACCACACTTGGGAGAAACGTATCCTACCACTAGGAAAGAAAGTAGTTGGATGTCGTTGGGTATTCACTATCAAATACAAGCCAAATGGATCTATTGAAAGATACAAAGCACTGTTGGTTGCAAAAGGATATACTCAAACATACGGCATTGCTACTCAGAAACTTTTTCTCCCGTGGCAAAAATGGACACTATCAGAGTCCTATTCTCTGTGGCAGCAACTAAAGGATGGCCTCTACACCAGTTCGATGTTAAAAATGCTTTCTTACATGGAGATCTGGAAGAAGAAGTCTATATGGAAGCACCACCAGGATTCAAAGAAGGATTCGACAAGGGAGAGGTATGCAGACTAAAGAAGTCCCTCTACGGACTAAAACAATCACCTAGAGCGTGGTTTGGAATATTCACCATAGCCATGAAAAGATATGAGTATAAGCTGAGCAATGCAGATCACACCCTATTTCTGAAACAAAGGGGTGAACTCACAACATGTTTGATAATATATGTCGATGACATGATCATTACTAGGAATGATGAGAAGGAAATCATCAGGCTAAGAAAAAACCTTTTCTCTGAATTCGAAATGAAGGACCTTGGGAGGTTGAAATACTTCCTTGGATTGAAGTACTAAGGTCTAAACAAAATATCTTCATATGCTAGAAAAAGTATATTTTAAACTTACTAGCAGAAACAGGAATGATGGAGTGTAAACCGGCTAACACACCAATGGTAGTCAACCATGGACTACAAATACTGAAAGAAGCCGAGGATGCAGATAAAGAAAGATATCAACAGTTGGTAGGTAAATTGATTTATCTATCTCATACTCGACCGGACATTTCTTACGCTGTAGGAATAGTTAGTCAATTTATGCACCAACCACAAAATAGTCACATGGAGGCTGTACAAAGGATTATAAGGTACCTTAAAGGAACAAGCGGGTATGGAGTATTGTTCAGGAACCATAATCATCTGAATGTTCGAGCCTTCACAGATGCAGATTGGGCACTACATCAGGCTACTTTACTCTAGTGGGAGGAAACCTGGTCACTTTGCGAAGTAAGAAGCAGAAAGTGGTGGCACTATCAAGTGTAGAAGCAGAATTCAGAGGAATAGCACGAGGACTTACAGAGGTCCTGTGGATACAAAAGTTACTAACTGAAATTGGTTTTCCACCATCTATGCCGTGCGAGTTGATGTGAGACAACCAAGCAGCCATACGAAACTCTGAAAATCCAGTACAACATGATCGGACTAAGCATGTGGAAGTTGATAGACATTTCATCAAAGAGAAAATTGAAGCAGGAACGGTTACCCTTCCATATGTAAGATTCGAATATCAATTAGCAGATATTCTAACTAAAGCAGTAAATGGGAAAATATTCAGTCAAGTTCTACACAAGTTGAGCATTGATGACCCTACTACTCAACTTGAGGGGGAGTGTTAGAAAAAGAACAAATGTGGGATTAGCACTATCATCATATCCCACGTATCATGCCACCAATTATTCCACAAATTATGTCACTAAGAAGATGCTCCGTTATTAGCTGTAAAAGCTTGTCTGCCACAGTGAACAAATTGTTACATAAAGCAATTTCCTTCACAATTGTAAATATATGAAATACAGAACAAAATATTTTTTTTTCATGCTTCTTCATATATCAACTTGATATGTTTAACAACCTCCATACTAGGGCCGACTATGATAATATCTACTAGAACTTATATCAAATTATGATTTAAAACTGAAATAACTAGTTAATTGCTATTATTATTTATGTAACATGCATTGTATTACTATGAATTTCTACGTAATTAGTTCATAAGCAAGTTAAAAAATTTAAAAAGCAACAAACAAATAATATTCTAAAATTTAACAGAATACATTTATTTTATAAAACAATTTTGTAGATTACATTTTTTAGATTTATACATATTATATATAATTAATTATCTAAGATATCTAATAATTTATATTGATTTTTCTTAGTTAAAAACAAAACCGAGTTGTTTAGACCAGATATCGAACCAAACAAACCGAATCGCATCCGTTTAATCGATCATTTCCGCTAGGTTCAACTTTCCAATACTCTTTACAAATCAATCAATGAATAGGTAATATGAGTTTATCAACAACGCTACAAAACTATAGACATCCACCATCAAAATCTCTCTTCCCAGTCCCCAAAATCAGTAACACACTATACACAACTACAATCCCATGAAAACATCAAAAACCCATTATGCATATTCCTAGCGCAAATCCCTCAAGACAACAATCTGAGGCCAGCTTCCAAGTCCTCCATCCGAATCGTCCGCAGCTCTTCGACATCGTTGCAAGCAATCTCCAGCCTCAAATCCACATTCTCCCGCGCATTCACGAGCATCGTCTCGGCCAAGCCCCCGTTCATCTCCCTGCGCTGCTTCTCGCTCGTCCCCTCCTCGATCAGCCTCGCGATGGCCTCCGAGCTGCATTCTCGGTGCAACTTGAACCCGTAAAGCAAGCTCTCCCCCCCTTCTTCTCGGCCGCTCATTTTGATGCGCACGATCTTCGCGATGTCGCCGCAGTCGAAATCCCCGAAATGGAACAGCTTCGTGACCCTCCTGCGAAAGCCCTCGTTCGACGCTATCACGCGCCTCATCGGCCCGCTGTACCCCGCGAATATCACCACCACTCTCCCGCTGTCCATGACCGACATTATCTCTTCCAGGGCTTCGAGCCCGTAGTCCTTGTCGTCCGCTTTCTGCATCGGTATGAGGCGGTACGCTTCATCGACAAACAGGATTCCCCCCTCGGCTTCTTTGATCTGCGTAAATGAGTGATTAACAAAATTAACAAAAGTCATGAGGGTAAATAAGTGTTTTAATTTATATGGCCTTGGTACTGATAAACAACCTTAAAGTGATAGTTATTTTGAAATGGACGGAGTATTTTATGTACCTTCCTCCTTGTCTTTGGTCCGGTATGGCCGACAAATTCGCCTACCAAATCTGTGCGTTGCACTTCCGTTACCCTGTCGGTAGGAAGAATTCCTACAAGATGCAGTAGTTTTCCCAATATTCTTGCTACCATGGTCTTGCCTACAAAACCGTAATTCATGCCTATAACATACTTGTAATAGAATAACAAGGAAAATCATAGAAACAAAATGATAATTCATGATATGTAGCGGAAACTTCTTGACATTGGTGTTTCCCCGTTTCGGAAACACAAACTCGACACATTTCAACCAAATTTCCTAACCATTTTTTTAAAAAAAGATGGTGTTTCACGGTGTCCATTTTTGTATCCGTGCTATATGGATGACAAGCATAGCACCAGAAACAAAAGATGTTCAAACGAAATGAAAGCGCACCGCTAAGTGTTATTAGACACTCTACCTCACAATAAGGAATGCATGATCCTAATCAATCTGGCTGGAATTTACCTGTTCCGGGATTTCCCAAGAAAGCCATATGAGCAGGTCTTCTTGAGCCCACTTTTATACCAAAGGCTCTGCGTTTCTCATCCAAAATCATTCCTTTAGCCCACTTTCTCAGTTGTACCTTAAGTGCTTCCAAGCCCACTATGTTACACAGTTCCGCTTCAAGGTCTCGCAGTTTAGCTTCACCGCACTCTAGGAGTGCTCTTTTCTTTCTTTGCTCTTCGACATGCGTCTGTAATAGTTCCCGCAACTTCTCGCTTTCTGGACCTCGCGAGACATATTTTATAGGAGTCATGCTATCCTGCAAAATTTACATTTTCAAAATATGAGCATTCCAAGGAGTGTGAAATTAGAAGAAAGGAATTTGGTCGCAAAAGGTTATTTGAATTACAATATCCTTAGCACTGCAATCAGCATTATACTCAAGCAATGTCTGAACAGTTGAATAGACCTCAGATCTGAACGAGGACCAAACAGCAAGGTGCAATGGTGTCATTTTATTCTGCATGAATGGGAATAAAAGGTCGAAATTAAATGTCTGAATTTCGAACCAACCGAAAAGTAAGACAAGAAAGTCGCACATTTGCTTGAGCTTCAACACAAGCACCATGGGCAAGTAGTAATCGCGCAGCTTCATTGCATCCATTCTTCGCTGCCATGTGTAATGGAGTTTCTCCATACTACAAAACATCAGTGTAATTTGTGTGAAGGTTTAGATTATTCAAGTCAATCAAAAGAAACATCACATAATAAATGGAGAAAAAAATTGCTCAACAAAGTCAAAATATAGCATATCAAAACAAGCCTCACCTTATTTCTGGCATCCAATTCAACCTTCTCTTGTCCTTGCAGTTCAAGTAGAAATGTAACTATTTCTTCCCTATTGTTGCCAGCAGAAACATGCAGTGGAGTCTGAGCCAGCTGCGATCAAAACACACGAAATAAGCATATAAAGGATTAATTTTCAAATGGGAAAAATTATTATAAACAGATCAGCAGGTGCTCCAACTATAATGTATGTGATATGCCCTCTCTAATAATTTCTCAGCTCATCTTTTTGCAAATATGTAGGTTTAGCTAACCGAAACATGTAGTTAAGACTTTGGTAACTGCTAATAACTTCTGACAAGTATAATCAGAAGTTACAGGCATGCAGGGAAAATCTTGTTTTACCCAAATACTTCGTTGGTATATGTCACATGTGACATAAATTCCATGATACCGCCATTTCTACTTCAATCTTGGACCTATCAACTTCAAATTCATAACAGAAAATCAAGCAAGGAAATTGAATCTAGGGACTGCTTAGGCATTCCTTCAATCAACTTGAAATTCTTAAATTAACTCACGAAAAGCAAGGACATTCCCCTCTTAATTTTGTGGATGATTAACCCTCCAATTATCTCATTAACTAGAGTTGTAAGACGTAACACTTAAACAAGTGGAGCACAAAAGATCGTCTTGAGCATAACAAGTGCAAACCCTATAACGATTAAGAAAAAAAACACTAACAGGCCTCCATTTCTCATATATCAAGAACTTCCAATGATTCTCCCTCGTTTGAGCCCTAAATTATTTAATCCAACTTCCCATCACTCAAGAATGTAACAAATAAGCAAAAACTAAATTGAACACTTAGCAATCCAAAACAAACACAACAAATGCAGAGTCGGAAAGAACATTCACTGAGGAAGATGAATAGCAAGTTAAAAGAGATCCTAACTCTCGCACATTCACACATTATATAACAAAAATTCAATCCAAATCTCGAAATATCCTAGGTCACTCAACCAAATCACAACCGCGAAAACAACAAGAATTCAAATCTTGCCGCGCAAATTCACACAGGCATGAAAACAAACAGATAAAGTGCAATGATTGAAATGGAATCAAAGAAAGACTCACCACAGGGTTTGGCTCATTCAGTAGAGAAGGATTGGCAGCAAGAAGGTTCTGAAGGCCAACAAGATCTCCAGAATGGGCGAGCGCATGAATGGTGAGAGGTCTAGAAAGTCTCGGGCGAGAAGTTCCCTCCATTGTTGTGTTGTTCTAACTCTGTAATGCAGCTTCTAATCTTCGTCTCTAATGGAAGAGAAAACGGAGAAGAAAACGGAGGAGAATGAGAAAGAAGTTAAGTTTGGGTTTTCGGCGGGTAAACTGAATTTCTTTATTTGATTCAGATTTTCTATATATATATATAGTATAAAATGTCAAGGTTTCTTACTTCGTCGACTTTTATTAAAATTTCTGATTAAGTTTCTTTAATTAATAAATAAAAAATTTATATTTTTGTACCATCATTATTTTTCAATATGCTAAAATTATGATCGATTTGGTTATTTCAAATGTTTTAATAAGCGTTATGCGACGGATTTGTATTTTTTAAATATATTAATAAATTTAGCAATAAATTAATATAATTAATTTAATTTAATCATATTAATAAATTCATCAATAAATTAATATAATTAATTAAACTATAATTGTATAGTGATCTGAAAAATCCTACGTAGGTGACGTTATTTAGGTCAATTTTTGGAACACAAAACTTTACCTAAATCCACCTAGCCCCGCCCGACTACCCAAAATCGCAGCGGTGTTATAAAAATCCCCGCCTAGCCTGATTTATGAAAATCAGACTGTACCACGTATCATTAGTTTCACTGGCTTAATATATAGTATATTTATGGTAACATTGATTTTTATTCACTTAACTAGTTTGATCATCACATAGCATGCTTAGTATTTATTGTCTAAGCAACTGTTTGGGAAATTCTTCATTGACTTTTGTTTCTCTTTTTACTTCATGCAACTATTCTAAGTGTTTGGTTATGACTATCAAATTAGTGTTATTAGTTAATTCAGAAAAAATTATATACGACTTGGGCTTTATTAATTTGTTGTTGTCAAATTCTAGAGTTACCAGTAATCTTTTGGTACCATTCAAGTTCCAACTTAAATGCACTTCAATTGTCCAACATTTGAGTGATAAGTTGTTATGTTTGTGAAAATAGAAATTGAATGTTTCTTAAGAATCAAAAGAGTGCTCTGTAAACTATAATCAAACTATACTTTTTTAATGCCTAGTTTGATAGTGTTAGTTTGGTGTTAGATTGAATATAGTTCTGCTATTGTTTTGGTCATTTGGTATAGTTGTCTTGTAGGCATTGTTATTCGAACTATGATTGGTGCTAACATGCATGGTATTAGATGAACATTGTCATGTTGGCAGCACAATGTTGTAGTAACAGGAAGGTAGACATTAATCAAATTGATGTTAAAGTATTTAGTTACGACATAAAAAAAACTACCCGTAACAAATAACAAACAAAAACCGTCAAAACATACATAGATGACAAAAGTTATTGAGCTTAACAAATATATTCGACACGCATAGCATCTCTGAATTAGGGAGTCGTAACTTCCTTGATCGACTCCCTAATTTTGTCACCCATCTGCATTGGTGTGTTGTTCTTACTCTCTGATGCAGGTGCTAATCTTCATCAGACCGATGGAAATGAAAGAGAAGAAACGGGAAGAAAACGAAGGAGAATATAATGAGAAAGAATCCAAGATCGGGTTTTTTGTGTAAAAAAAATTCCTCTATTTGACTCAAATTTTCTACATGTATTACGATAAAATGTCAAGACAGTTCATTTTCGGATTAAAATTTTTAAATGTTTGTCTTTTATTTTTATAAAAGTTTATGATTTTGTTTTATAAATGCATAAGATAATTGTTGTTTTAAATTTACTATTCCTTAAAAAAATAAAATTAAATTTTGATAAAATAATTGTTTGAACTAATTCCGACATTTACCCGATTCCTTGTAATTTCACTAATTTCATATTTGGTGTAGCTCCATTAATTTTTTCCCTTAACCAATTTGCTCATTAGATAGTCATGCTTCGTAATTATTGTCTAAATGGGTGTTCAATAAAATCTTGCGACATTTTTTCTGATATCAAGCATATATTTTAAGTGTTTGATTATAATTATCAAATTAATGTCAAAACTACATGACTTCGGTGTTTTTATGTAATTGTCAAGTTCTAGAATTATATTTGCTTACCAATAATCATTTTTATGCTTAATTTTTGGTTTGATAGTGTTACTAATTAGGTTTCAGATTGAGTATAGTTCGCAATTGTTTCGCAAGGTATACAATCATATGAATGCATTGATTTGGTATAGTTGGCTTGGAGGCTTTGTTATTGTAACTATGTATATGATTGGTATTAACTAAAAATGTCAAATGGGCCGGATCTGGATCCAATCTGGATCCATATTATCACAATTTCAAGTCTGGCGCAAGGTAGATGTTGCTTGTGCCAGCCTTTAAATGATGAAAATATGGATCCAGAACGGATCCAGATCTAGTCCATTATCATCCCTAGTTAACGTTGTTTTAGATAGCATACGACAGTTCATCAAATTGTTGTGCATTGAATTCGTTGTTATAGCCATGTAAGCTTCCGTTGCTCGGTAAAGTGCATCTTACATCCTCATGGACACACGGTAAAAAACACGGTATTTTTCTCTTCTAACTATGTTTTATCTGCTCAACTTGAAGCTGCGATTCAACAAAATGCGGTCTTAGCCAACTTCAAGGATTAATTTGAAGAAAAGGGTCCTGGTTTAATGACAAGATAAACCTGAAAACTCACACATAATGGTCTACACTATCAAACATAAACATGAACTTTATGAATGTCTTACAAGGAAGAGCATTATATGTTAGTATTTTAGTGTAATTGGATCGATTAAAATGCAAAGTACACACTTATTCGGGTTCTGTTACGATTTTGGGGTTCGGGGTCCAAGAGGTGGCAGTGTCTCGGGCTAGGTTCGAGCTGTTAGGTTAGCTCGAAAATTTTTTATTCTTGAACATACGCATCCTTTGGAAAATTCATCAGAAAAATGAATTTTGGACCGAAATAGTGTGGACACAATTGAAACTCAAAAAAATATGTCTTTTAGAAATGGCTGCTACCTGAAATAGTGTCTGTTGATATTTTGATTATTTATTTCACCAAACGATACTGGCAAAAATACAAACGTATATTCGGTTGTTTTTCACAGCAAATAAAAATTCTCGTTCTTGATAAAATTTCTGATTTTATCAAATTGAAAGTTTGGTGAACCGACCAAATAAACTTCAATCTGACAGCGTATTCGTGACTTCACAAACATCCAAGAAATCCCCATATTCTAACATTATATTTAGCATAACGGACATACTTCTAAATTGGGATGAGAATCGAGTAAGGTTCTTCTTCATGGATGCCATTGAGATGTATACCGAAAATACATGGCCATCGGTGTTCTCCATTTTTTGCCTTCATAATTTGATGTCACGGGCATCTAAGCATGGAATCCTACAAGACTAAAAGGAGGTGTTAGAAGGGCTATGCCGGGCTATTGGCATAGCCACCCCAATGCCTAAATCAGATTCCGATCAAGAGAATAATGAAAAGAATGATGAGAGTTTAAGTTAATTACTTTAATCTGTATGTGTATGATTATATAATGATTGAGGATT
>CATIWQ010370011.1:0-10264 GCA_949673415.1 Euphorbia schlechtendalii
TATGTATGTATGTATGTATGTATATCTTTTAATCATAACAAAATTAACTTCACGTGTGATTTTTTATATATTTCTACATGCATACAAGACCGATCTTGGAGTGGTGCAACAAGGGCCACCGCATATGGTTTATATTTGGAAAGGGCCTCATATTATTTTTTTCATTTACATTTTATTATTATTATTAGAAAGATAGAAGTTAACACTTATTAATATTTGACCAATTTTTAAACACTTGAATCATGAAGTAAAAGGTCATGAGTTCTACCTTACCTTTTATTATGCCTAGGGTCCCAAATTGTATTGTCAGGATCGGTTGGTGACCCTTGACAATTCTTTTTATTACATTATAAAAACCATAAATAAATAAATAAAATTTAACAGTCAGCTTCAAATTAATTAAGTTATGTATATTTATAAATTTATAATGAAATAAATTTGATTTAGTTCAATTCTAGTTTTTGGAGTTCAAAACATCAAACTCCTTAGAAGTAGTTAATTATCATGAAACATGACCAGCTATTTTTGTAAGATGAAAATGACTAATCAAAACAAGCCCAAGCCAGCCCATCAACATATCTGACATCTAGCTTAAAGTTGATTTTGAACCTATTAACCCACTCTGAAGCCAAGCTTATATCCCCTAAGATGGATCAATGATGCATGGCAAGGTTTTAGGGATATTTTTTTATTTGCCATATTTTCTTATAAAAATTTAGCCTCTACAAATCTTTAATTTTACAAAACTTAAAAATAAGAATCTTTTTATTTCTATTACATGAAAATCAGAAACATATTTTCCTTTTACCCTAGTCTAAGTTAACTTTGTCAACCCTTATAACTACATTTCCTCTCTTATTTAATTTGAATTTTGCAACTTCAAACGTCTATATCTCACAGACCGTTGATTTTTTTGAATCGACGGCTTGAAATATTTTGTTCATCTTAATTTATCTTTAAAATGACATACACTTTGATTTTTTCAAAAAAATAATGTTTTGCAATCTTATACAATGTATAATTGTAGTATAATGCCCTTTTTTATTGCCTTTTCATGAAGGTATTATACATTGTATATAGTTGTATAATGAATTTATAGAGATTTTTTTTCTCCTTTTTGTTCATAACAGTACCGATTTCCCCATAAAAATCATGGCATGAAGACCTTAAAGCTGATATGAAAACTCTTATACATTCTATAATAGTGATTATGTTTACAACAAAAGTCACTTTCTAGTAAAAAATAATTTATCGTAGTTTTATACATAGTATAATAATTGTATGATACCCGTTTTTACTATTTTTTCATGAAGGCGTTATACATGATATAAGAGTGGTATAATGTTCTATAAAGTGTTTTTTAAAATTTATTATACCACTCTTATATATTGTATAAAGCCTCCATGAAAAATTATTTTTATTTTACAAATATTATACTATGTATAAAATTGCGATAAATTATTTATTCTTTCGAAAAATTTAAAATGTATTTTATTTTAAAGATAAAATTAAGACGAATAAAATATTTCAAAGCGTCGATTAAAAAAATCAACAGTTTGTGAAATATGTAGGTTTGAAGTTGCGAAATTCAAAATTAAATAAGAGAGAGAATGTGGTTATGAGGGAAACAGGGTAAAAGCGAAAAAAGGAATCTACTAGAATGGTAAAGTGAATATTAATTCCTCATTATTGTAAAAGCGATAAAATCTAACTTTTTTTTATATATGGTTTAATTACCCAAGGTTTTAATAGCTTGCAAGGTTGTCCCAACGGCTGAGACAGCCCTCCTAAATTCTAATTGTTTTAGTTGATGACCATGATGCATTAATGGAATAATTAAGGGACTAAATACATTCTTATCTACCTGAAATTGGTCCAAATGTCTTCCTGTCACATAAAATTTTAAAAAATGCACATATTTAAGCCCACATCATGTGGTAGCTTATGATTGGAGAAAGAAAAATCAGCAAAATGATATATTCGAAAATTTAAATAAACCAAAAATTGACACATCACATTCAGCTAGCAATCTGGTGCACTTTTGCTAAGTTTAGGGGCTTATAATAGAAGTTTTGAAAAGTTTAGGGGAGTAGGAGATAGGTTATACCAAGTTCAAGAAGGTAAAAATGTATTTGACATTCTAATATCAACTTTTTTTTTTGACTAAACATGAAATTGCATATATAAAAAATGTTACACCCTTAAGGACTCCGGAAAACAGTTCCATTCATCTCGATGTGTCGAAGAATCAACCGCTCTAGCAAGACTATGAGCAAACTGATTCGTAGACCTCCTAGTATGAATAAAACGAATACTACTGAAGTATCTAGCCAAACTACGACAATTCTCTAAGATCGTTCCAATAGGTGAATGGAAATACGAGGAATTATTCAAATAAAAAACTATATTGCTAGCATCTATTTCAATAATGACTTTCTTGATGTGTTTTCTTTTTAACCAACTGAGAGCCTCTTTGCAACTCATCACCTCAGGAATCTCCGAATCGCCACTACCTTCCATCAACATACTTCGAGCACCCATAATAGTATTATAGCTATTCTGTAATATGCACCCGTAACCAAGCCTCGTCTCCTGCTCGAAAACACTCGCATCCACATTGCATACAAATTTGTCCGACTCCTCCCTTAGCTCACCAAACATTGAATCTAACAACATTCTTCTATGTTGAGGCTTGCATTGTGCTGCTAGCTATTCCCGAAGAAAACTAGCTCCTCGGTTGAAAGTATTGGAGACTGGCAGCCTGTGAAGGTTCCAAACCAGTTGGTTGTGCCTTCCCCAAATCGCCCAAGCCACCACACAAGCTAATTCTTGCTTATCCTCACATAAACTGCACACTCAATCCCACCATTGATCCCAACTACAAACGGAAATAGGCCAACCTTCTGCAAAGTATAATTCCCACACATCTCTCGCATTGGGACAACCGAACACAACATGGAAGCTCGGCTCCACTGCACTTTTACACACTTAGCATAAATTATCATCAAGGGGAACATACCTCCTTAACAACCTCTCTTTCGTTGGTAAAATATTAGTAGCACACTTCCACATAATGCTTTTTTATTCTCCCAAGAAACCTCAGCTTGCACATCTTACTCAGATTAGCACTACTAAAACATATGTCCACACCAACAGAAGCATTAGTCGTAAGCTTATAGTAAGCTGATCTAACGGAGTAAAATCCTGATCTCTCCGAAGCCTAAAATAATTTATTTGATTGAGGGGCAATGCCAAGAGGAATGTGACGAATCAAGTCTCTATCTCGTTCATTAAACAACTCCACTGCAATTGTATTCTACTACTTTCCATCCTCACTCAATAAAGATGAAACTTTACAAACTTCACTACCCAAAGGTTGATCGGAAGTTACCATGGGGTTGTCACTATTCGGAAGCCAAAGATCCTTCCTAATGTCAATGCTATTCCCATTCCCCACCCGCCAAACCAAGCCTCTTCGAACCACTTCCATAGCTACCAAAAAACAGTGCCACACGAAGCTGCCATTACTTGAAGATTGCACCTCAAAGAATGACTTATTATTGAAGTAGTTAGCCTTAAATATCCTTGCCATTAACATCTCAGGTTCTGTTACCATGCGCCAAAGTTGATTACTAATCAAGGCTAAATTAAATTCATGAAGTCTATGAAAATTAAGCCCAGCTCTCTCCTTGCTCAAACACAATCTTTTCCAACATAACCAGTGAATCTTATCCTTCCCCCACCAAAAATTAGAAAATAAATGCTGAAAAGAATCACTAAAATACTTTGGTAATAAAAGAATATTCATCGCACAAGTAGGAAGGGCTTGGGCTATCGCCTTAATCATCACCTCCTTACCACTTTATGCTAAGTTTTTCCTACTCCAACCTAAGATTTTCTCCATGGTTCTCTCCTTAATAAAGTTAAACACTCCTTGCTTTAAGTTACGAATTACTGATGATAGACCAAGATAGAACCTGTGATAATCAACCCCTCTAACTCCCAACTTTTTCAACATAACCTCTCTCACATTATCATTTACATTCGGACTAAAAAGAAGAGATGATTTCTGGTAATTAATAATTTGGCCAAAAGCCAAGGCATACAAGGAAAAACACTCTTTAAAACAATCGCCTCATTCAAATTCACCCGAAAGAAGAAGTAACTATCATTGGCAAACAACAAACGAGGAATCTCGGGGGTCATTCGTGAAATACGACAACCATGGATTGTGCCTCTATCTACTTGGTTCATTGAGATAGTGGAAAGACCCTCAGAACATAATAAAAAGAGAAACTGTGACAAGGGATCGCCTTGGTGAAGCCTACGTTGAGGTAGGAAGTACTTAAAATTACCTTCATCATGGCAAAGTTGGTACTTGATCGAAGAGATCAATAACATTATGAAGGAGAAAAATTCAGTAGGGAAACCAATTCTGGCCATAATAGCACCACTCGACATGGTCATAGGCCTTTGACATATCAACTTTTAAAGCACCAAAGCTTACTTTCCCCAACTGACGATGCTTTAGATAATGTCCCACTTCAAAAGCAATTAGAAGATTGTCAGTGATAAGGCGATTAGGAATAAAAGCACTTTGCGTCGGTGATATAATGTCAGTCAGGGATGCTTTTAACCTATTTTCCAAGATCTTTGACATAATCTTGAAGATTACATTGCATATAGAAATCGGTCTCAATTCCTTAACAGTGCATGAGTTTTTTTACTTTAGGAATAAGAATCACACGAGTATCATTGAGGCCAACTAGAATTGATTTATTATTTAAACAATCAAGGAAAAAAGCAATAACCTCACAACCAACAATATCCCAATAAAATTGAAAGAAACCTGGGTTGAAGTCATCGGGACTAGGAGCCTTGTTAGGGTGCACTGTAAACAATGCCTGACGAATCTCTTCTCCATAAAAAGGTAATGACATAGCTTGTAAATGAAAATTATCAACCCTTACCTTCACCAAGTCCACCACCTCTGCCACATTATGATTAATTAATTTGAAAATGCCAGAAAAATAGTTCTGAATATGCTCCTCTAAACGAGCCCCCAAGAATGCCACACTCCATCATCCCCACTCAACCTCTTAAAACCCTTCCTCCTTTTCCTAGTCGTACAAAAATTGGTGAAAAAATCTAGTATTTTGATCAGCCCCTTCTTATCTAAATTTCTTCACCCGTTGTTTCCAATAGTCGTTTTGCCGAGCTATGAGATTTCCTAACTCCTCCCTCTTAGCGAAAAACACATCTGAATTCTCACCTTAGTTGTCGATACAATATTTCAAGCGAGCTTCTCCGGTCTCGAATATTCTTCCTGAAGGTGTTACGTCTAGTCCTTCCCCATTTTTCCAGCTCCCGAGCGCAGGCAGCAAGCTTATCTAGCAAGCCGAGACTACCCTTCCAACACTCAACAACAATTTTCCTACACACTCCTCATCCCTATGCCACGCATTTTCGAATCAGAATCTTACATTAGAATGAATTTCAGCAGTCAAACAATGTTTAATTAACATAGAATGATCCAAGTGGGACGTAACAATATTCTCAACCCAAGCTGCCGAAAAGAGTGTAATCGATTCCGCATTCGCAAAAACTCTATCAAGTCTTTCTGCCACCCAATTCACCACATTCTAATGTCAAATTAGGTCTTAAAGTAAACTTAAAAAATATGCTCTGTGCTGGTTTGCAAAATGGTCATTGTAGAATTTTTTCAAAAGGGTGCTTGTGGTTTCAAAAGTTAGCAAAAACATGATTTTTAATTTGAAATTACATTATGAAAAGGGGTAATCTTATTTATTTTGAACATAAATTTTGCAGTATAGTTAATAATAATACAATACAATTTAGTGACAATTAAGTAACTTTAAAAAATTATAATAAAATGAATAATTTTCTAAAATATTCAAATTTTGATGAATAATTCTTAAATGATAACGTTAGCCTATATGAATGTTAAATTTATTGAAATACCTTTTGGAACATTACTATTTTTTGTGAAAAAGTATTTTTTTCATTGATTTGCAAATTTTGAAATCACGAGCACCCTTTTGCAAAGAAAAATTCCACGAGGACCATTTTGCAAAAGAGTCAAACCACAAGGCATATTTTTGAAGTATACCCTAGATCTAATTGAGTATTACATTTGACCTATATAGGCTAATGTCAACTTATCCTTTCCTGAGTATTACATTTTTTATTTTTACTCAACGATGAACTTGAGAGATACACACCAATGTTTGGAAAATCAGATCGAACCAATCGGTACAACCAATTTTACCATGAACCGGTCAAAGAATCAGTCAGTTTAATTGAAAGTGCCAATTTGGTTGAATATCGAGAAAATGAATATAGGTCGAAAGTATCCGGTAAACCGGAGAACCGCATCATACCCAGTTTTGTTTCTTCCACCCACTCATATCTTGTTCTACGGTTGTTGCCTCTCCATTTCTCTGACCACGTATCCGAAAAATTATGGGTCAAAATTCCTTAAACCAAACAAAGGCCTTGTTTGGCGACTATGAAAAATGTCATTTTAAGGTTAAAAAAGGAAAAGGAGATTAAATTAGGAGGTGTTTCTCAAAACTTCTCAAAAAGTCACTTATGTCTTATAAGTGATTTTTTTAAAAAGTAAGTCTGACTTACTTTTAACTTCTGTCTTATTTTTAACTTTTAAGTTAAAAAAAAGTTATCAGAAACACTTCATTATTTGAATTATAAGTTTAAATCTCCTTAGAAGACATTTTTAAGTTAAAAGTTGAAAAGGAGAAGTTTTGAGAAACACCCCCTTAGTGCCTGGTTAGGTTTTAAACTCATTTGCGTTTCCTTTTTATAAGGGATTCTACTAAACCTCAACAAATTATTGATGTTATAGATATCCTTTTGAGGGGTTATCCTTAATGCCCTTTAAACGTCTGTTTAGGCCCTGTTCTCTTCACGTTCAATTTGGTTCAGTTCAGTTCAGGTCCATTAAGTTTAGTTAAGTTCAGTTAAGTTAAGTTTAGTTAAATTCAGTTCAGTTAAGGTCTATTAAGGTTCAGTTTAGGTCCATAAATTTAATTTTAATAATGATTATTCTAATTAATCTTTAATAAAAATTAAAAAAGTAATAATATTAAAAAGAAGAGCAATGATAAAAATATTAATATGGAAAAATAATTGTTATTTAATGTAGCTAATATTTACTATAAATATAGTAAAAATAATTTTTAAATAGTGATAATTACTAGTGTTATTGATATAATAATATTATTAATGTAATTATAATATAGTAATATTTTTATTTATAATCATAATATTAATTAGTTAGAAAATGTGATATGGGATAATAAAATAAATATATTTATTAATTAAAACAACTATTACGTTTTTGTAATCCAATAATAAGTTAATTTGCATCCAAACTACAAGATATTATAATAATTATTGTTAGTTCACGTGTAATTGTAAAAATAATTATTATTTGAATAACAAAATTTTAATTAAATGAATTTACGTATTATAATAATTTTTATTATTAATGGTATTAAAATTGTTTTATTAATTATTTTATATAGGTAGTTATTAATAATATTATTTGGAATGATTATTAATAATTTATTTATTTTTATATTTATTGAGTTTTACTATTATTTTAATAATTAATATATTTATTATTAAGTTCAATTAAGTTCAGATTCATTAAGTTCAGTTCAGTTCAGTTCAGTTTAGTTCAGTTAAGTTAATTTAAGTTAAGTTCAGTTTAGATTTCAGAAGTTTAAGAGAACAGGGCCTTAATAATCTCTTCTACCTGAAAAACGGGCTAAATATTGGAAGTCCAATGTTCTCACAAAATTGAGTATAGATGATATTGTAGAGGTGTTGATTATTGCTGCTAACAATGAAACCAGGTTTGCTAGTACTTTTTTTATAAACTATTTGAGCTGTAACTTTTTTTCATTTGCTAAATTATTCTTTGGGGATAGTCAAACATGCATTAGTTTTGAAACATGGTGATTTACGTTTTGATACATTGAAATCCTTAAGAATTGAAGAATAATGGTGATGTGCAATTGTTTATGCAAAGTACATATCATTTTTTTATATGCATATATACAAATTGTTTGTGCAATCTTAACTCACGTTTTAAGTCTTTATCAAACTTAAAGTGAAGGAATTCAAAGAGTACTCTATTTTGAGGCTTGATACGTAAGTAGCAGACATCTCGATTTAGGAATATGCAAGGATACTCTATTTAATTTCTATTGAACAAGAAAGTATGCAAATTTCTCATTTTGCTATAAATTTTGAGTTTAATTCTGTTGATATTATGTGCCTTACCTGCAAAAGAACAAAGTAAGATAGAAATTACAACATGGAGAATTTATATTAAAGTAAAATAAAGATGTAGAAATTATAAAAAAATAGACTAAGCATCAGGAGGTTACATAAGCATCAATAAAATTTAGTTTACTGTCGTAAATATACTAGTAGATTGATTAGTGTATGGATTAGGGATATCAAATTAATATCCATTTGAGTTAAATATTTGTTAGGGCTTATTTCATAAATGCAGAAAATAAGGCCCATAATTTAGTTCCACAATTACTAATTGCATAAAAAATTCAATATTAGATTGTAATTAAACTAATACGTGATTTGGGGAGAATTGTTCAACTGCTCCATTCAACGCAAAAAATCTCCCAGTTTCAATTCCTTCGATCATTATCTTCTCTTTTGTCAACGATTTGCCTAAACTTCCATCTTCGAACAATGATTTCCATCTTCGGTCAACGATTTCCATCTTCATTGTCATCAGTCAGCTATTCCGATCAATTGAGAACAAGTTTTCAAGCAAAATAGGTCAATTTTAATTCTAAACCTCAATTTGATTTTGATCTAACCTAAATCAAGTTTTGTAATCATTTTTTATACATATTCTACACATATTTACTGCATTTTTAACTTATCTAGTTTTGATTTTTAAATCTGATTTAGATTAACCCTAATCCGTGTCTTGTAATTGTTTTTATACAAAATGATTAGTACTGATCTTTTATTCTTCAAATAAAGTACGAATTTGTTGTGACTTTTTGTAAAAAATGAACTGGCAATTTAGGTTTCACCGAGTTGTAGCAGAAAATGATTCATGTTAAAGCTATGAATTTGGTCCATAAGCATGACTGTTTAAACCATGAAAGAACATATGCTTTCTCCGTTTAGAATGCTTTCCAGAACCTTTAGACATGACACATGTAACAAATTGCACCTACAAATGATCAACTTGCCTTATTGTGTATTTTAATTTTTTTAACCAACTTTGGTTTGATTTTTTGAATTTGTTTTCACAACTTTACTTTTACTTTATCATGATTTTTTTGCTAATTTTTTAGCATTATATAATTGACTTGAAAAACAGAAAGAGTTTTCATTTTTTCTTTAGTTAATGCCCAAAATTGGTTTGCATTTAAGTTCCAATTTTAGTAACACTATGTTTATTATGAACGGTAGATAAGGAGATCCTCATACCATGATGTGATAAGGGTTTATGAGATTCAAAAGGTTCTTGACATATATAGTGTCCAGACTTATGTAATCAATAGTGTTAGAGTTGTGTTCTTGAATGAAAGGCCTCACAGCCTAGACTTGGAAAAGGCGTCACCGACACTTGTGAGGTATGTGTGCGCAACCTCCTTGATTCATTCAGTTTTTGCTCCCTTGAGTTGCATGGTGTTTTTCACATCCTTACTTGTTTTGTATTTATTAGTAGTTTGCTGGGATATATCAGTAAAAGTAGCAATCTGTTATTATGCTGCAAGTTTATGTAAAGCTTGACTATTGATAAAGACTAGAACATGGCAAATCAAATGATTAGGTACCAATGCATTACAAGTGAAGATCATGGGTTTAAAGATGTATTTTTCCCTCTAAATTCTTTTGTAGTAAAGTGATCATAGGCATGAAGAAGTAGAATTAGATTTCTGGTTTGACAAGTTTCTGTTGCTTTCTTGTTGACTTTCATATAGGTTCAGTTATATGATTTTAAATACACATATATACTTGTTAGATTAGTTTTCCTAAATCTAGGATATAATGTGTATTATACCATAATGAAGATTGGTATAATATATGATTGACATACTGTATTATGTACTTTTTAGGAATTGGTTTTTAAAATACTATTATGCACTCTAAACAAAATCACAATCAATCTTCCTTTATATCTGTGTATGCACTAGAAATTAAATTAATTAAAAAGCACTTGATAATGAACTAA
>CATIWQ010370065.1:0-19042 GCA_949673415.1 Euphorbia schlechtendalii
AACAAATCACCCAATCCTAAAATTATTTAAATATGAAAGAAAGTAACAAAATAGGTTCGAAAAAAGCAAAGAAATATTGTTGTTTTTATTTAATGTTGTGATATATTGTTATTTTTTGTTGTCACAATTTTATGTTTATTATTAATTGATTTGTACTAAATGTTTAACAAAAATATGATTTGCAGTAACGGTTAAAGATGTAAAATTACTAAAATGGGTATATGATAAATCCATGGTAAATCAATTATTAAAAGTCATAAAAGGTTTCGTAAAAATATTAATTTATCGGCATTTCAAAAATAAAGTAATTTTTAAACTTTAAATAGATAATCAAACAGTTTTAATTCTCAAATTGTATTCTTTGGTTAAAATAGAAAATTAAGCATTTCATCAAGCAACCAAACTACACGAAAAATTTTAATTGTTTCTTATTTCTCGTTTATTTTTTTTAATTCCATTTTCCTAAACAAAATTGAATATAAACAAATATCATTTTAATATATGTTAGTTAAATTTATTTTATCTTATAACTAAACGATAATTTTTATTAAACAGCCTAGTGTATTGCTCCATATATTTTTTACTAAGGACCCCAAAATTATTAGAACCGGGCATAATGGGTGGTCTTAAATCCGATACCCAACCTTAAAAAAATACTTAACATTAAAAAAATGAAAATTCTGTAAACAGAAACGAAAAAAAAATAGCTACTATTGTTTTGCCCTCCTTCATTTGTATTAGTAGGTCCAAACTTGCATCTAATCTAACATCAATTCAATGGAAATGTAAGATAATTACTTGTGTATGGGACAAAATGCCCCAACTAATTGAATTATAAATTTCAACTTAATTTTCCCCGCTGACCAAGACAAAAACAACCTGAGCTCAAAGTTTAAACTAAACATAATATAGTTTCCTGATAAATTATTTTTTTCTCTTGATTATATTCCATTATTTATCTGGTGTTGAGTCGCTGTCAAGCACCCTATGGCCACCACCGTATAAGGCCAAATATTCATTACTACATACAATAATATCATACTGCTCTCTAATAGTTTTTTTGTTTTTAAAAAATCTGACCACAATACACCAAATTGTCATTCATTTTGTCATGTGTCATGCAAGTGATTATATTATACATATATCCAAATTTACAGTATCAGTATCTGCTTACGATAAATTTAAACCACAAACTGATCATTCAAAAAACTCAGAATAATAGTAAAAAATATAAAATTAAGGATAACATCCAGCGATCAACGTGAAATTCATCCCGCCATTATTATTTATAATATTTATAGTTTATGCTCATCTCTATAAATGCCTATCCTTTTTATTCCCATCTGAAACAAATTATTGCTATATATGGCAACAAATTCTGTCACCCTTCATCAATCCTACTTCGCTTCACACTCTCAAACTACAACGGCATGTCGTTTCGCACCTTCGACACTGTCGTATCGTTGCCGCCACAATCACCGACGTCTCAATACTTACACTCGAACCAATCTTTTGACTCTTCCATGGTTTTAACAGTTCTTGCTCTCTTATCAGCTCGTTTCTTCATGGGCTTTTTTTCTATTTACCTCCGCCGGATTTCATCCCACCCGGTATCCGATTTTACAACCACCACAAGCCGCCGATATCCGGTAAGATCAGATGTCCGTTCAGGTTGTAAAGGGTTTGACCCGGAAGTAATCGGGTCACTGCCGGTGTACAGTTATTACAGAGGGGAAAATGGTAAGTATCAGATAATGGAGTGTGCTATTTGCTTAGGGGAGTTTGAAGAGAGAGATTGTTAAAATGATTCCCTACTGCAAGCACGTGTTTCACTTTGGAGTGTATTGGAACTTGGCTCAGAGTGCACGTGACTTGTCCTATTTGTAGAGGGACCCAGCTGTTTGAGGAGAATATGTCCACCATGTGCGGCGTTGGTGACTGCCACAGGGAGGGTGAAAATGAGAATGATGAAAGATCAACTCTGGGGAGTATTGACACGTGTATAGAAGTAGGGGAAGTGAACTTATTGAGAAGTGCTGATGATTCATGATTCTGGTACAACCAGAAACAACATTATGTTAAGTTGCACTGATTGATAATTAGCACGTGTAAATAATAAGCATGTCAATGTTTATTGTTTCTTTCAGTTTTTCTTCTGAAATTCTATTAGAGTTTAAATTAAACTAATTAGTTTAATTTCTAATTAGAAAAAGTGTAACTCAATCTCTTAAACAACACTTGATTAGAAATTCGAGACTAGACTTGTAATAACTCTTCTACTTGGTCTTTTGAGAAGCCCACAAGAACCAACTGTTATGGTGTAATCAAACAAAACAAATTCACTACAGGACAATAACTTGTGAATAGATCTTTAACTGGAATACTTATACATCTACAGGGAATCGAGAAAGAAATGCTGTCATTACTTTCATGTTTCTGTTACATAAATAAGGCTTTTCATTTATCAAGTTTAAGTGTTAAATTTCTGCTCAATTAGTTCAGATGATGATAATCAAACTTATGACGTACATGTAGCATGCAAGAAATTTTAAAACATCACCAGTTAGAGGAGTCCTTTCAATGAAATCCGAAACACTGATTTGATAATGAAATATAATTCTTGTCCTAGAACTATGACATGATAACACATAAATTTAGGTTCCATGTACGCATCTTTTTAGTTGAAGCATTGTTCTAAGGCCGTTGTAAAATCTCTCCAAAAATGAAAGAACACCTATTATTTATATAATTTGAATATACTCCCAGCTCCAAGCGTATGTTAGATCATTACCATGAGTATCACCAAAGCCATGTTCCGAAATTCTCAACTCATCAAAATCAAAAGTTCATCTTTTCTCCAAATTTGGATTAGATGATAAGATTATACATATTTAATTATGATGTGAAGAAATATAAAAATCCAAAATTAAGATCCGAGTTACAAATGTAAAAATTATACATATTGTAAAATCATCAAATTCACAAACATAAAACCTAACTTAAATCTTGATTAGTATCACTATCCCTATCATCAAAGCCCCAATCCAATCAGTCTATCGGTATATCACATTCAATCCATATAGTGGAGGAAACAGAAGTTTTTCCATCTGTCTCCTGTCTCTCCCAATAATTTATTCTGGCTACACAAAATGCCCAAAAAAAGTGCACTTTCAAAAGGATGCACCAACATGAAACAACAACAATCAACTAATTTAACTTCTTGCACTAATTTGGAAGCAAACCCCACATTTTTGTATAATATGTTCCCATTTGTATTGCCTCAGCAAATGAATCATATAATTCATCCCCTTTTTACAGCATCTTCATTTACCCAAAACAAAATGAAAAGTTGCCATAAAACGTAACTCCATATTGCCCTCACTATTTTTTTGCTCACATCAGAACCAACAGTCAATCATGCATACAACCAATATATATTTTATACGTTAGGAAATAATAAGTACCTGGCTCTATTCAAGAGCGGATAAACGCCCATTTCTTCAGATTTATTTCTGTCCTATCTTTTTTCTTATCCTCCTCCTTTTGTATCTTTCCGGGAGTGAAGTTACGAAATGGAGTAAGCACGTATCACCTCAACTACGGGTGCCTTGCACATAGGGCACTTTTCTCCTTTTTGGAGCAACTCATTTGCACATTTTGAACATGTGCACATGTGCCCACATCTGTGACAAGAATTATCCAACAAAAAAATATGCAAATAATGCAAGATTCGAAAAATATGTAATAATGTGAATTCATTTATAATAGAATAGTTTATGATTCTGCTCAAATTTTTACCTGTACAGCAAGGAGTCAATGTTACTGTCAGAACATTTACAGCAAATTCCCTTTCTCACACAGTCCCATTTGGATCTATCCTCTGCCAAATCATTATTACCCGTTGCTGCCAAAGGAAAACTGTATCAATATTGAAGCTCAAAAATAAACAACCAAATATTATGCAGTTATTTGCACTCAAAAAAAATATTGATAGAGCAAAGTTAGCTGTATAAACTACAATTTCCAACAAAAAAAATAAAAATATAAAATTCAACCAGCTTTGAACGAGGACACAATTTGAGTGTCACTAGCATGTATACAACACCCATGCAAAGATGACACTCAAAATTTGGTGATTGGTAACAGAAAAGGAGCCAAAATAGCATCTATTAGTCAATATATGAACAACTCAACAAAAAAGAGTTCTCCATAAGAGGAACTTCGATTATCATGGCCTGATCTTCAATAAATATGAATATCAACCAAGGTATGGATATAAGAGATTGAAACACTAACAAATGATTTTTCCCTTACTCGTAACTCGCAGATGTATTAATTCTCAAAAGTTATCGGACACAAAAATATAAACAATAAACAGAACACACCTGTTGAACCACCAGAGCGATTCAGGGCTGCAGAAACTTCTTGTCTTATTGACCTCTGCAACTCAAGTTGCATGTCCATGCAGGCTTCCAACATACTCTGCATGTTAATCATCCTCTGCTGTAGCCCAGCCATGTCGACCCTCATACCATTAATGATGTCCCACTCCTATACCAAATCGAAACATGGTTTAGCGGAAGCACAACACCTAAACTAACTGCAGAAAAGTTTCAATGCTTGGGGACAAAAGAAGAAAATGATATAGAAAAAAGTTGCAACTACACAAAAATGTGTTCCAAAGAAATATTCAAGTCTAAAGACCAAAAGAAAGCATCTGGACTTTAAGAGACATTGAAGAAACTGAACGCACAATTCCATAACGTTGATGTACATCATGCTGCGGCAAAGGGAAATGCTGCGACTCTTGGTACCAAAGCTGCTGTATTGGGGGCATTGATGAAGAGGACAAACCATGTTGACTCTGCTGAGAATAATTTTCATGCTCGTCATTTTGATCCTCACTCTGCTGTTCCAGTTCCTGTTCTACAGATGCTCGAGTAGGATCAGATTCTTGCAGGTCCCAATCAAGGGGTCCATGGCTTTGCCTTTCCACATATGACCGAACTAATTGGTCAAGACTCTCACGGAAACCACTACGAAGAAGAGTAGAGACGCTCCTCCTGCAAGATAAACAAAAAATTCCATTAACTATACTGAATAGTGATTACCAAACCCAAATAATTGAAGACCATAAACAATGGTATCCTTACCTACTCAACAGTTCTCTGAGCTCCACATTGTACACATTATCATCATCTGGCATAAAAGAAGGATAAAACCTTGGAGAATGAACATCATTTTGTTCAGAAGGCACTTCCAACCAACTTTGCACAGCCTCCTGAAAACCACTGTTTCCATGCCACAATTCTCTATCCTCATTTTCAAGCCACTCATTAGCAATTGCTTCATGTTGGTGTCCACCTGCAATATTTTGACTACCATGTCCCCAGTCATTAGTTCCAAGCCCACCTTCAGCAAATCCAGCGTTCTCACTTTCCAAAACTTGACCTTCCCACTCCTCTACTTGTATAGAAGTTTGACCCTGGTCTACATTTTCAACTGCATTGCCTTCTAATTCATCCACATGATTGTATAAGACAGAAGCAGAAGAAATAGAACTATCCCCATTTGGCTCGGATTGTTGGGAATTCATTTCAATGGAAGACAGCAGAGGTATATGCTCTCCAGTATCATTTGCATTGAAGTTTCCATTCCTGTTTACATTCAAATGGAAACTACTATTGCTGCTTTGAATAAATTCAATATTTACAGACTGTTCTCTTCCACCAAACTCATCCTCAGGCACTCTCCCTGAACCAACTTCTGACCCAGAAGTAGGTCCCTGCAGATTTCTATTCTCAAAAATGTCACTTCCTACATCAGTTCTGTCATCAGATGACCCATGGTTCCTACTTCCCCAAAAAATTGACTCAGTTTGTTCTTTAAATTCATCTACAGCCAGTTGCAATACATCAGTTCTGTCATCAGATGACCCATGGTTCCTACTTCCCCAAAAAATTGACTCAGTTTGTTCTTGAAATTCATCTACAGCCAGTTGCAAATTATTTGATTGTATTTGGTTACTATCACTACCAATAATGTCACTGATAGATGAGGTGTCAGAGATGTTGCTGCTTGCTGGACTACAAGAAGAGTCTAGTCTGGAGAAAATTCCTTCCCTGTGACGTGAAAGTTTGCATGTTATTAACAAAAAGTAAAACAAAAATTCTAAATATGAAGAAATTTTACCAAATTCAAATGGTCAACCAAACACGCATAACAATTAAGCTTTTAGTTAGCCTTTGCAGTGTGTATTTTGAAATATCATGAAATACTCAATGCTAATTGAGCACATAAGGGGAAAATTCTAGCATTTTTTACTGGAAACCTTTTACTTATTAAAAGCTAAGTTTCTCTGAATTTCGAACATTAATTAGACAACAAAATTTCTCAAAATACAATGAAAATAAATTCAGAGTCCGCCATAACAAATATTATTTATCAACAATATTGTTTAGCAGAACATACCCCTAAAATCAATAAACCTAAATGCACAGAACCATAAAATCTCACATAAACCAAACATAACACTCACGAGCTTTAGATAATCACTATGAAAATAAATGCCCATCATCACAGTCTTAATCTAAATGCCTACAAATGTTTTAGAATGCAAAAGATCATCAGCACATCTCCTAGCTAACAAAGTCAAGCCTATATTTAAATAGTCATGATCTGCATATACACATTGCAAGCAATGCATGTTAGACTATGAACCTTCCAGGTTTGCATTACCGAAACAAGCTCTCTCTTAAAATCTACTATAAATTGCTCATAATACATTCTTCAGAAAAAGAAGAGTTAAAAGCAGCATAATTAAAAAAACATGTGCATAAAGTTTCAAATACCTCAAGCCAGATACAGTATGTCTCTGCCTCAGTAAGCCTAGTTCACTTGCAGCAGTAGATGTAGGTCTATTATTCTCAACTACTCGATCATTTCGCAAAAACCTACCTCGAAGTAATGACTACAGAAAGATGCGGTGTGTCAATAACCATGAATAACAGAAAAGATAAGATATAGTAATAAAGCATTCAGAGGCCCAGAAGGTTTAATATTAAAAGACAAAAGAATACAAGTACGAAAAAAATAGAATACAAAAAAGTTGGCTTTTAGCAAGTAGTAATTTCTGGAGAAACCGAGAAAGTTCAACATACTAGCGCAAATACAAGTCTTACCAAAATACCCAATAGCATTGCCCTCAAAAAACGGCATAAAAAATATCAGAACACCCATGTGCAATATTTCACCACGAAAAATTGTATGTTTAAACTTCAAGAAAAAAAACAAGAAGTATGTCTACAGAACATGATGGAAATGTGAAAAAAATCAGGTTAATCAATGATAGTATGAGACATTTACCAGGTACTAACCTGAATTCGATTGCGATGAGCAAACTGTGATACAGCTTGATGCTCCAATAGACCTTGAAGTTCTTGTTGCCTTTCCCTCTCTGCCTTCTTAAGCATATCAATTAATGCCTGTCTGCCACAAATTCGACGGAAGCCCCTCCGTGTATGCTCTGTTTGGCCTTCGTTGTGGCGGTTAACAACAGATCCATCGAAGTGTTCAGCTTGACCTACAATTTCAGTACCCTGATCTTCTCTACGTCGAACACAAATACCTCTCTGCCAGCTGTTCATTTGTACCGACTCCCTAATAACTCTTACCCTCTCCTGTTCATTTTCACCAAGCCATTCGGCTCTAGGAGAGTTATTCCTCCGAGACACGCTAGATGATCGCTCCCTAGCTGCACAGCTTGTCCATTTCCGGAATATATTCCTTACCCTTTCCCTTTCAATATCACCCATATCGGATGAATCTTCACGTCCACTTCCTGATCCAATTGGACCAGGTGACCATTGTCCACAGTCATGATCACTCACACTCAATTCCTCAGAAATGCAACTATGCTCGCTTTCATTACCATCAGACAAATCCACCCTTGATAAGTCTGAACTCCCACCATCGACTCTATGTTGGAGAATCCTCCCACTGGCATAGCCCACCACATGCTCATCCTCGAGCTCCCTCCACATTTTCAGGAGTGAAGAAGCCCGGGTACTACCCCTCCCACCATCACCTCTTCTTGCCATCACTTCTGATTGAGATTCCCTCAGAAATGATGAATCAAGCGAAGAAACATTATGTAGACCAGCAACAGCCATCAGACCAAATTCCAATCAAACACCCAGATCTCTTAAAATATTTGCTGAAAAATACCTGATAAAAGTGCATTTATTTACAAGTAACCCGAGCAGATGATTTACAAGCTATATCACCACACTGATTACATCAAACTAAGTGCATCATGTCAATCTTCACTTAGAAGCAAAATCAAAGCAGTGTAACACAAAAGTTGAAGGGAATGATTATTAAACAATCCAATGCCAACTTTTCACATAAACTTGCCACAGAAGTAGTGTCCTCTCTGCATCAGATTAAAGCAACGTTATTCTATGTTAAAATAAAGACGTCAATTTATTAAAAATGTAATAAGGAAATTCAATTCCAATTTCTCCAAACCCCTCAAATAACAAAGTTTTTTAAAACAGGCAACTAAACCAGGTCGTTCGATACCTAACTCTAGTGATTAACTTAAACAAACAAAAATAATAATGATTAAAAATCAGAGGATTTCGAGCATGCACTATGAAAAAAATATTCGCTTTCCACTAGGCCGACACCGATACGAAATAATTGAATCTATTCACGTCCAAAACCGTCCAGACTCTGTCTGGTAGCTGAGAAAATGCAATAAAACATGAGAAATTGAAACTCTCAACCGCACATTTTCCTAAATTCAAAACGAAAACATTCCTGAATCCAATTAAAGAAATCATATCACACCTTTGGCTTCCAAAAATCAAAACAATTTGATTCCCATATTTTCCTCACCTTACTCAGCAACCGGAAAAAACCACAAACAAAAACAAAGACAAACAAAATAGGTCATTACTCAAACCTCCATTACATATTAAAAATAAGAACAATTCTCTCTTCAAGAAAAAACAAAAACAATTCATAACAAAGCCCGCATCAAAATCACCTGCAACAACCATTCATATTCAAAATAAAAACCGCTGAAAACTTACCTGTTAACCTCAAACCGTGATGATATTGAAGTAAAGAAAACGAAACCCTAGCGAATGAGAGAGATAGAGAGAGAAATCAAAGGAAGAGAGGAGAGAGAGAGAGAAAAAAAACAATGTTTTTATTTATTTCTAGAGAAGAAGAGCGTGAGAGGGAAGAGAATTTATTTTAGAACGATAAACGGAGAAGGTGGACACGTCATGGTTTCACAGTTTAAGCCCATAAATCCAGCCGTCAAACTAACGTATAAAAAATCATGGAAAGGGAGTGGGGTCTTCCAGGGTATGACACGTGGATATTTGTCGCTTTCTTTGTGGAAATTGAGGGAGAGGCAGTAAATCGTATCTTTAAACGACACCGGATAACCGGTCTCTCTACACACCTAAGCTTTTTAAGGTGCCGTTTGGCGTGTTGCGCGCGGCTTAACTTTGCAGCGGGAATAGTGGACGTCAAAATGGATGATGAGTTTACGGGTGGTATTAACGGTGCTTGACGGGAATTGAAACCAGTCAAAAGTTGGAAATAACGGCATTTCGAAAATTATAGTACTTGAATATTTTCAAAAAAATTTCCCAAGTTTATAACTATGGCATGTATTATAAATTTACAAAAATATAATGGATGTGAATATTAAAAAAACGTGTCAAAAAGACAAAATAATAGTTACAATAACAAAAAAATTTTGTTGCATTGGTGAATAATAGCACAGGTCTAATACATCTACTCACTATTAAAGTTGGTTCAGAAAATCGAATGTCGTCCTAAAATTACAAAATGATCAGATACCCCTGTTAAGTTGGTAAATTTGAACCAATTAGCCCTCTCACCATGACATGCTAATCTATGTGACAAAGTAAGACTCATCTAGCGTGTTGAAATAATTTTTAAATAAAAAAAGGTACAACGGTAATATTCCAGCTAGAATTGGAGGTTAATTAGTCCAAAATTGCCAACTTAAGGGGTATCTAACCCTTGTATAATTGTGCAGGTTGGAATAAGGGGGTTAGTTGGTTTGAATTACCAACTTAAACAGGGTATCTGGCCTTTTTGTAACTTCAAGGTGACATCCGGTTTTCTGAGCCAATTTTAGAATGGTGTTGATGCATTAGATCTAATAACATATAACGGTTATGGATTGTAATAACAATGTTTGAAAAGTTTGAAAAGTTTAATAATATGAGTTTTTTTGGAGTGCATTATAGTTATAAGTTCAGTTTGTCTGTACTTTCCTAAGCTGCTGTTTTTAAAAGTTCTATTTTCAAGTTTTTCCTATAAGTTGCACAATTGATTTTGGAAAAAAAAAATAAATTAAGCAATGTGTAACTAAATAGCATGAATAATCAAAATGTGTTGTTCAAAATCAAAATATGTTGTTTTGTAAAAATTTTGTAAAAATAACTTATCATAATAGCAATTTGAAAAACACCAAAAAGCATCAATATTTTTTAATTAGTTGGTCACATCTAATACATTTTATAAGCTTATCTATGTATTGTATGGTTAAACAAATACAAATTAGGCAAAAGTGTTTGTGATATCATGATTAAGTTAAATCATTGAATTTATGGAGTGAAAATCGATATAAAAGTTAAATGGTAATTATAATTTTATTATTATTATATGTTTTTCAAAAGAAATAATTTTATATTATATTCATATTGAATCACCGATTACCAAATCATCAATACATATGAACTGTGGCCCCTAAGTTTAGCCAAAATAGATAGGTTTACCAAATATTTTTTTTAATTGTTAATAATTGCGCATTAATTTGTAATTAAATTTAAAAATGAACCATGTTATACAAAATGATATGTTCTAAAACTATGAATCATATAGCAAAATGAAAAATTGGATTAGCCTTTAATACATGATAGAAAACAAATGAAAAAAGCTAAAAAAGCTAAAAAAAAGCTAAAAAAAAATGTACACTTATTAAATTGTGAATGAGATATACAATATGTTCACATAACTGGAAACAACATATTTAATTTAGTTCCTCTACTAAAGTACAAGTACAAAGCAAATCGTAAGGATCTTTTTCATGCATATACTTGTTTAGCTATTGCAATTGTCGTTAGCATTTTATGGCAATCGTTTGTTGTTAATAATTACTTTTCTTTGTCTGTAGGATTCAAGGACTACACTTTTCTAAACTGTATTAAATAAACAAATAATTTAGGACCCTTCCGAAATAAGTCGATGGATCCCATATATTCAGAATTGGCTAATGAAGAGACTTATGTATAAGCAAGATAGATCAATAATCTATTAGATTTTTGTAAAAATTTCATGTATATTAGTTTTTGGATCCCATGAAAAAAATGTTATGGATCCGTCACCACCAAAGTAGCAAAAATTAATTACACCTATTGTTTAATACAAAAAATGATTGTTCATGAATCTATCAAACAGACTCAAGTACATTCAAATTAATAACATACCACAATTAACAAACAAAATTAATTTCTTGCAATGTTTAAAAAATATAAATATAACAATCACAAGAATAATATTGAAAAAGTTAGATAAATAAATAAAAAGTTATACTACAAATTAAATCCATAATATTAAAAGCAAAACAAAAGTAGTTAATGAAAATATTCCACTCGGTACAAATGATTTCTATTGGACAATTAGTTTCGATAAAGAATTAAACAACAATAAAAAAAACCGTAATAATAAATAATGACATTTAAATTAAATTTCGTAACACTGTGAACACTTAATTTTGAGAAAATTATTATTCTGACTGTAACATTAAATAAATTGAATAAAAAATCATAGCTTACTTATAATAAACATTTGGTCTGATATTATATATATCTATATATATAGAGAGAGATGAGATATTTTTTGTTAATTTTGTTGATTGTATGGTCAATTCTATAGGAAGTAGAACAAAAACTATTGGTCAAAATAAACATAAATTAGAATGTTTCATTTTAAAATAGATCGTTTAAGAAATTAATTATCAATATAAATATCTACTTCTTCAAGTTTATATCCACGTCATGATTTTATGGGAAATAATTAATAAGAAAAAATAAAAGTTTCATAAAACAAGTAGCCCAGATTTTTGGGGACCAAACCTTTTGTTTTAGCTCTGGAAACAAATTAAAATAAATAAATAAGTTTGTGGATTGAATGTTCTTGATCTTAAAACAACTCACCATACAATTTGGTTGGTTTGATTTAGATTGCAACTTTTTAACTACCTTTGCTTCAACTGCCAGCAGTGTACTCTCAAGTGGGATACAATCTTTTACTACTATTATGGTATTAATTCCATGGCACTGATTCATTTATTTTTGAACATTAAATTTATTTGTCTTATTTTTCAATTTAACTTTCCTATTCATTTATGCAAAAAAAATTGAGTGAAATAGAATGAGAGACTAGAATGAAACAAATATTTTATTAATTTAAATTGTAAATGGTTTTTACTCTTGTGTCTAATTATTTTTTTTTACTCAAGACCTAAATTCAGTCACATGAATTTTAGGTGCATTATACGGGGTTCGCGGCTTAAAACCGAAACTTTGTTTGATAGGAACACACTGATTTTCAGTTATTTTATCAACTACGTTAGTCATGTGAAAATATTAGTATACAATTCATATTTAAATTAGAGGTCCACAACTTTACTTTAAATAAGTATTACCAGACTTTAAGGTATTAAAGCATCATGGTCAAAGAAAACACAGGCTTTTTTACATGTAGAAAAAATTATTACACATAATGTGAAATTTTGGGATCCATCCTTTATATAGAAATTTCAAATATTGTAGAAAAAATTAATACCCATAATGTGAAACATTGGGATCCCTTTATATTGAAATTACAAATAATATTGTAGGCAAATACCCATCATATGAAAATTTGGTATCCCTTTATACTGAAATCAAAAATAATTTAAAGAACCATTACCCATAATATGACATGTTGGCATCCCTCTATAGACTATACTGAGATTAAATGATAAATACAATTATACAAGAGACTGCAATTTCAAAAAACATTGCCAAACCATTAAGGCCGAACACATTTTTACCTTTGACATTTTTGACGTTTTCGTCTCAACTTTCAACATTACCCTTTTTAAATTTGCAAGTGCACCGAATTTAATTTTCTCTTTAAAATTGTCTAAATGCCATGTTAAATAATTGATTGATTTGCATTTTAAAGAACTGAAATGTGCGGAATTCACCATCAACATTATTTCCGACAGTATTAGCATTCCACATAGCAGGTAACAGATCCTGTTCCGGCAAATATATTCTCACTCCCCCAACTTTTCCACCATTATCTCAACCACCCAACGGCGGTGCCATTGTAGTAAAATTCTTGGAATTCGAAACAAAATCGGTGATAATAAAAAAATAGTGCGTAACAATGTTAAATACCTCAAGTTTGATAATTTGAACCATGGTGCATACAAATAAAAGATGTCACATTTTTATAACTTGAAAGAAAAAAAGAATCGAAATGAATGATCAAGAGAACTGGAACTGATAATTGCTCAATTGTACAAGTTAGGGATTATAGAATTTGGGACTTAGCTCTTATAACAGTTAAGAGAGTGCACAATACTAAGATACATCTTGTAGTAGGGATTTAAGTCTAATTACAAAGTGTATCAAACTTTGACCTAAGTAACCGAGACTTTTAACTAACTTAACACTCTCTCCTCAACTTGGGAATGGTTTCAATTTCAAATTGAATAGTAAGTGTTATAGTTGAGTGCATGAAACTGCTTTTGTAAAAGAATTTATAAGTTGAGACTTTGAATCAACATGGAGTGTTGAGATAAATTCCTTCTCTACATATTCTCTTATCAGGTGGTGGTCTGTGTTACAATATTTTATTCTTTCGTGATAAACTGGGTTGGCAGCAACATCAATTGTTGCCTTGTTGTCGTAATGAAGTGGAATTGGGGTCTACAAATTCATCTTCAAATCCAAAAACAAATAAGGGAGCCAAATCAATTCGTAAGTTGTTGTTGCTAAACTACGGTACTCTACTTCTACTGATGATGTGCTCACAGTGCTCTACTTCTTCATTTTCTAAGAGATAAGTGAGTTGTCAATGAATATACATTACTTGTGATTGATTTCCTTGATTGTTTTCAAGTGGCCCAATTAGAATTAGAAAAAGTTGTTATCTTGAGATCCTTTTGAACAGGATAGAACAACCCACATATTTGTGTTTTATTCACTGAAGGTAGAGGATCAATAAAAAATATCTGACTTCGAATAGGATTATAGCTATCATTTAATTCCATCAAGAATCGCAACACCTTGTCGTCTTCAATTGAAATCACTAGCTTCCACACAACTAATTCACAATCACACTTTGGAATCAACCTCAAATAAGCAAGATCTTCCCATAGTTGTTTCAGTTTTTCCTTGTTTGGGAACAACTGACATTATTCTTAAATGAATATTACAAAGGTCCATTACTTTTCCCCAATCTTGCCTCTAATTCATCCCAAAGTTCTTTAACCTTTGTACAATACAAGAAAGATTATGATAACTCTTTGGAAATTTTATTAACCAAGTCAATACCATACTATCACATCTTCTCCACTTTTTGTACCTTGGATCTTTCTCTACAAGTTTGTTGCTACGTTCAATCACAAAATCAAGCTTTTACTTCGTGACCAAAGAAATCTTGATTACCTTGCTCCAATCGATATAGTTTTCTATAGTGAAAAGAGTGGAAATTAGGCTAAATCTTGGATTTTGAAAGCCTTTCAAGCTCCATGAATCATATTCATGTTCTTGTTGATTTAACTCAATGTTTCTCCTTCGTTCTTCTTCACCATTGTTGACTGTAACTCATGGTTCTTCTAAACCTTTTGACATATCTAAATCATTTGTTCTTTACAAATTTCTCTCAAATAAACTTTACATAATTGATCTTGAGCTTGAATGACTCTGATACCATATAGAACTTGAAAGAAAGAAAGAAAGAAAGAATCGAAATGAATGATCAAGAGAATTGGAATTGATAATTGCTCAATTGTACAAGTTAGGGATTGCAAAATTTGATACTTAGCTCTTGTAACAATTAAGAGAATACACAATACTAAAATACATCTTGTAGTTTGGGATTAACTCTAATTATAAAGTGTAACAAACTTTGACAAAATTAAACAAGACCATAACTAAATTAACAACGTCAATAATAAGGAACAAACAAATACACTCTTATCAAGTTAAAGGTGAAAAACTAAAATCCTTTAAAGTTCAGTGTAGGATAATTAACGAACTAAACAATTGAAAATGACATGTTTAGTTCACGAAAGAGTCATTCCGCATGATAAAATATAAAATAACAAATGAATATTAAAAATTAGAGACAATTTGTGTTGGATACATAATATATAATATTCCTAGCTATACAACTCTCTTGCAATAAAAATGTGCACTGATTGGCCTCTAGAACGTCACATGTTAGCTTTTAGTTTGAGAGAGAAAAATCAGGAGAACGACAATTGTGAAAGTCAAATAAACTAGAATTTGACACATGACATTAATAGTGCAAATAGATGCACTTTTCGAAAGCTAAAGAAGTCTTGAAAACATTTTCAAAAATCAAGGGTCAATAAGTAATTTACACCAATTTCAAAAACCTATGATTCGTAAAACTTTTTTTATTAATTAAATTCAATCAATTTTGGGTACATGATTCTTCTACACTCTAATTACCTACTATTATATGTATTTTCACAAGTTTATACTGATACTTTTGATGGTCTCGATTGATTTAAACAACATGGATAGAAGGGGTGAATATCTTAACTTCGATTACAAGTCGCTTTATAAGTTCTTTAAATTTTTACTAAGTATGTTGATTTATTTTAGATGATGAAATGACTGCAAAGACTTGGTCTAAATAAATCATACAATGACGAACTTTGCTGAGTCAAAATACTCAGTAGTGCTGACTAATGAAACACTTAGAAAATAAAAAGGCAGATATAAAATAAGATGCATGCTGAACTATTACTTTGGAGAGCAATAATATATAAATAGGGTTAAGAGAATCAAACACAACATTTTATCCTAGTTCAGCAGCATGTGCCTAATCTAGTCCCCAATTATCTTCTCTGAGCTTTAACCCACTAGTTGACTCCTTTAACCAAGTTGAGAAGCCCTCACAATGGGTACATGATTGCAACTAGTACCTTCCTTACTTAATCTAATCCTTCTAAAATTTGAGTACACTTCTCAAATTGTTATCACTCAAGTATTAGAATAAAGATGAAGAGAATAACTTATAATGTGTTGTTTCTTCTTACAAATCATATTGATTACAATTTGTGATCTAACAAGATTTTGTGAAGAACAAAGATTAAAATTTGGGATGTTCTTCTAGTTTTGGGAAATTTTGAATGCTAAGTTAATTGTAAAAAGCTTTAGCACTTATAAAATTCTAGGTGTATTCACTAAGTTTGAAACGTTACCTTCAGTTTTCTTTTTAAGATGAATGTTGAAGTAGTTGTTGCAAACTTTTCCTTCAACTCATTTAATCCTTCAAAATATCTTCTTATCAAACTTTTTAAAATCTTCCCATTTGAGACAACTTTGAATTCATTGTGAGAAGGACTTATATCTGTTGATGAGCGAGATTAAAATGTTAATCTGTGAGATTAGACCTTTGAAAGAATTTCTTACCAAGTTTTGATCTTGAATCTGCTTCAAACTTGCAAGATTTGGAGTGTGCTGCTTCGTGGCATCCTTTGATAGACTTGAAGTACCGGATCTAGCAGAATTGTGCGGCTCTCTCTGAAATGCGGCTTGATAATCTATTTTTCTTAGATTCTAGCTTTGACATACCGACATTTCATAATGATAGTTTTTCCCTTGGACCACATAATTATTCCTTTTTTATTTCAGTGTTAAATCATCTTTGAGACCTGAAATTTATTAATAGGTTATATTTCACTCTAGGAATAAAAGGTTTAAAGCATGCGATATTATAACTTTTTAACTCTTAGATAATCATCATAGATATAATAAGACAAGAGTTGAGTTTATTTCATTTCTTACCGTACTGAGTTAAATAACCTAGCAACTTGTATTCAACAAAACTGACTAAGTTTATTAGGTCAGCGTGACTAATTAGACTAATCTTAACTAAGCCTAATTAACTCTGATTGGATGTTGACACTAGTATTGATTTATAGATTGTTATCCTTCATGTTTTACATCATAAAAAACTTTCACTCAAGATTGTTGAGCGATCTTTGAGTTGAGTCCAACAAACTCCCCCATTTTTTAGCGATGGAAAACATACAATAGCAAAATATAATTCTATAAGTAAAAAATTGAAATAAGGTTACTTGAATAGATACAAGACTCCCCCATACCGAGTGAACCATCAAGACTTTGTTGAGCTCTCCCATACTTAAGAATTCTTGATTTTGTTGTAGTCTTTAATCAGTTAGCATCCAATTCTTGTTCTTTTTCTGCAAAAGGTTAGAGCACATAATAAAATTATTATCAAGTTAAAGAGGTATTACCTTAATTTGAAAAAAAATTCATAGTCTTTCATTGATTAATCAAGCAATACAGGTACATAGTTCCTACACAGAGCTATATTTCTTTAAAGTACATAAGGTTATAAACTAGAGATACAAAAGACTATCTTTGTTGGCTTTGATTAAGATAAGAATTAAACTTGGCTAGAGGATCTTCTTGTCTTCTTCTTTGTAGTTCAACAGGATCAATCTTAGATGGAGGAGGTCCCATAGGGAATTTAACCTCCTTCTTAGACAATGATCGTGACCACTGCTAAGTTGATTTAGG
This sequence comes from Euphorbia schlechtendalii, assembly GCA_949673415.1. NCBI lineage: Eukaryota > Viridiplantae > Streptophyta > Magnoliopsida > Malpighiales > Euphorbiaceae > Euphorbia > Euphorbia schlechtendalii. The sequence continues at coordinate 17,913 of CATIWQ010370065.1, forward strand.
TTGAGACTACTGCTATTTATTTTCCAATGAAAGAGCTTGCTAATGTCTCTCTCCCTTTACCTTCACCTCTTGTATGTTTGCTTCGTAACCTTCATTAACGGCAGTCACAACAAGTTGGAAGTTTGTGTAATTACCAAAGATATCAAGATCAACTCTACGTTAAGCTCTTCTTTCCCTTCTTCACTTATAAAGCTTTGTACTTCAAGTTCCTTGAAGAATCTAATAGCAAGGTGCGTACACATCATCTCCTTAGCGCTAATCTGTTGAAACATTTAATGTATAACTCTCAACACATTTGATGAATCTTCATCCACCATATTCTCTTTCAAAAACTACAAGATAATATTTATCTTGGGATACATTGTCTCGCAAGCCATTGTTGTAGCCTTAATTATCATAGATTCATCATTATTTCCAGTTGCAAATGCTTCAAAGGTGTTGTGGATGGCATTGATATTAACATGGAGTGGTGGTTCATCCTGCTTGATGACATCACTATGGATATCCTTCATAGATAGACTTCCAATCTTCTCCAACACTCTGTCCTTTGCCCCTTAATAGCTTTCTCAATTTTTGCACTTGTGTGAGCATGGGATTTTTTACATGCTCACACGTTCGATGATGACTGCTTTCCGAGATTTACGCCATGTTCTCTTCAACTACAATTCAATTAAGTTCAGTTCGATTAAGTTCAGTTAAGTTAGGTTCAGTTCAGTTCAGTTCAGTTTAGTTAAGTTCAGCAATATGTAGTTATAAATTTATACTGAAATAAGTTCAGTTCAGTTTAGTTTAGTTTAGTTCAGCTTTTAGAAGTTGAAGAGAACAAGGCCTTAATCATTGATACACACAATTTTCGTCTGTTCAAAGGATATTCAAATGGGAGCTCTCTTTGTAAAAAAAAAAATATTTCGAACCCTAAATAAATATTTAAGATCGTAAAAAAATATTTAAAAGCCTTAAGTGAAAATTTAAAAACTTCAAATATTTTTAAGGACCTAAATAAATGTTTAAGGGATCGGAATAATTTAATTAAATCGTTTTTTAATATATATATATATATACACACACACACATACATACATATACATACATACATACATACATACATACATACATACATACATACACAC
>CATIWQ010370071.1:0-51717 GCA_949673415.1 Euphorbia schlechtendalii
TGACTTTTCTAAACCTAGCGTAAACGAATTAAGACAATTATATAAACCTGGACAACGTCAATACTATGCTTAGTACGGGTTGCTCTCACATAGCCACATTTAGCAAGTTACCATTCCAAAAATGTTGGCTCACTAAACAGCATTATATCATGATCCAGTGATTATACACAACATTGTTAACCCCAAAACTACTCTTAAAATTAACTTCAACGCATATTATTTGATTAATATAAAAGACTTAACACGAAATGCGCATTATAACACATAGACATATCATAAACTTCGAAATAGAAAGTATAAGTAGAAAGCAAAGCAAAGTTGTAAGTTATGTAAGTGAAAGTTAAAGTTGATCAAACCGTATCCACTCTTTAATGGGAGTCTTCAATTCCCACTATTCCTACATTTGCTTTGAATTTAGTCTCGGCCCGTACAGAACCTCTGCTAGGATGCTATTCTTTGCGAATATCGAACAAACAAATATTGAAGAACGAAAACTTTTATTGATAAGTGATTGGCAAGTACACTTATACAACAATCGCTCGAGAATATAGAGAAATCTAGTGATTGAAACAAGGATTCGAATCACTTAAGCATTTTCTCCCTAACAATTATGAACGTAGAAAATTCTCTATCTATACACAGACTATGTCTCTCTCATGAACTCTATTATTTTCCCTCTCCTTAATTGCATGAAATTGTAAGGTTTGGAGCCCCATTATAGAGTTCGAAGGGTTGCATCTATCCATACGAAGACTCAAGTCCATTGGTGAATGATTGCATCACTTCATTGTGATTGGTTGAGAAGCTTCAATCTAATCCACAATGGATAGGTACCTTTTCATGATTGGTTGATTTCTGATAGGTGTCTATTCGTTGGTAGTTGATGCGGTTGATGGCGATTCATCGTCCTTTTCTAGAGGTTGGTAGTTAAGAAGATTAAACCAGAAAACTGTCCAAGTTGTGATCGTGATATAGTAGTCGCGACCGTGAATCTTTGAATGGCAGATATCTATTTTGGAAAAGAACAAGTTGCAACCACTAATGATTATCATGACTGTGAATTGCATTTTTCTTCAGAATTCTCCTTGTAACTTCACCGATCTTTGACAGCTTCGATCCTAAGCCAAATCTTTAAGTTCCACACATCTTTTTGCACCTTTTTCACTCTTTTTTCATAGGATTCCAGTTTAGATCATTTTACTCCCAAGATTTACCTAGTATCATCATTTGTATAAAAACAATTACATACCACGTGAAATATTTTATATGAAATATAAAAATGACTTAAACTATAGAGTTTAGTGCATAAAATTAATAGGATAATAAGTGTAATTATACACTTATCACTAAGTTCAAAGTTTTTGAGAGAAAAATGTATAAGTGATTCGAATCTTGTTTTAATCACTAGATTTCTCCTCAAATTCGAGCGATTGTTCTATGAGTGTAATTGCAAAGCACTTATCAACAAAAGTTTATGTTCTTCAACATTCATTTGTTCAATATTCACTAGGAATAGCATCCTAACAGAGGTTCTGTATGAGTCGAGATCGAATTTAAAGTAGATGCAGGAATTGCGGGTTCTAATTCAAAGTTTATGATATGTCTATGGGTCATAACGAGTATTTAATCTTGCGTCATGGAAATTAATGAAGTTATATGCTTTCAAGTTGACTTTAAGAGTAGTTTATGGTTAACAAGGTTGTGTATAATCACTAGATCTGTGATTGTAATGTTGCTTAGCGTGCTAACATTTTTGGAGTGGTAACTTGCTAAATATGGCTATGTGAGAGTGACTAGTACTAAGCATAGTATTACTGTTGTCCAGGTTTATATGAGTGTCATAATTCATTTACCCTAGATTTAGAAAAGTCATTTCATGTGTTGCTCTGCTGTTAATTATAGGATATTTGGGCGTCTAGAACTGAGTTTGTTGAAGTTATCTAGTGTATAAAACATTCTTGATTATTTTGCATATTTCACTCTGCTATACTTGTTTTTAGGGATTATTTATATGCTTTGCATCTTCTCTAATCTGTTCATGCATCTTTCCATTCATCAGTCTACCATTCAAAACCTTTAACTTATTTTATTTTCTTTTGTTCCGTAACTCTAGTTGATCCTTAGAACCAAATTCCTTCCCTGTGGGATCGACATCTTTTAAAACTGCATTACAACTATATACTTGCAGTTATCATCATATTTCTATTTGGTAAGAGGGATTGACAACACTTGTTCATATTTAGTACTTTTATATTATCAGTAGAAAAGTGGTGAACAAGTTTTTTGCTCCATTACTGGGGAAGGCAAGTGCATTCTAGAAATCAAATTATCGTGGAAGGCAACTGCATTTTTAAGATCAAATACTGGAATAGTACAGTACATTTTCTAACTATACCTATTTATTTCTTTCCTAAACTATATAATTTGTCTTTCCTAACTTGGATGTGAAAAAGAATATGAAATAATCATCTTGGAGGTGATAAGTCATATTATTACATCTGAATTTTCGATAAATAGAAGATTTTCTTCTATTTTGCCTATTCGCGTTCATGAATCCATATCCTACTTGTGAATTCTTAGAAAAAACTTTCTGTTTCTCAATTCTTATAAGTCACAATCATGAAAAACAGTTAAGAACACGACTTGTGCGAAAACTGCAATAATTTAGCAGTTATTCGACGGTTATTCTTCCAAATTCTATAAGTTGATATGCTAATGTAGATAACTTTTCACTTCTGAAAATTTGAATTTCTTATCTTTTCAATCAACAATTTATTTCCAAATCTAAAAAAATTCCATTCTTTCAAATTCTTTCAATTCAATATATTTTCGACAAGAAAATCCAATCTGGTTCCTCCTCAAACCTTCAAGAATGGTATGAGGCACCATTTCTAATATACTCTCGTGATGAAGGAGATCACTACAAGATGATCAAGAATGCTGAATTCAAGAGCTCCTACACTATTAATAGGAACAGTTTCATTAGTCTTGGGGTATATGACAGAGTGATTCACTATCTCAGAGTTCTGAACTTCATCATTTATTCGAACATGTGCCTGGGAAATAGTGCTGAGAATTGTATGGAAATATTAGTAATGCTAGCATAGAAGAACGATAAAAAGGACTACTTGGTTTATCGTCATTAAGGAAAGGAGTACAAGTTGATGAGGAAAGTGCTTAACAAGTGTATGGGATTTCCAATGGATTGCTACAACAAGATGCCTCTTGGATGGAATCCTCTACCAACATGGAACCGGCTGACCGGCCAAACTGAGTTCAAACAATTTCTGCCTATATCCAGTGGATTCGTGATCCTTGTTTGCTCCTTGAACTTTTACTTAAGTGGTGCATTGTTTGGTAAGTCAACTTTCAATATTGTCATTCCTGAAGAATTGTTTATAATGGAAGCGATTTGGAATGGCATGCCTGTTGATGTTTCGGGAATAATGATGGAGGCACTCATGTCTGCCGCCCAAAATCTTGAAGTAATAGAATATGGGTGTCGTACAATGGCCAATCTATTGGGATAAATTGGACGAATGCATTATTCCTCTAAGCTCTTTACTGGTGAAGATGAGATTCCAGAATTGACTACGAACATATTCTTCAAGTATGGATTTCTGGAAAAGTGCATAGGAGAAGATAAAATCACTCATGATTGGAAATCATGGGAGGAAAGAGTGGATGCCGATAGAAGAAGAGATAAGGAAAAGGCAAAGAAAGAAGAGCGTAAAGAAACCAACCTTCGGGGAAAGTTGAAAAAACTTATGGAAGCGTAAATCACAATTCATAAGAAAATTGATGAAATTCATAGGATGATGTTTGACGTTGAGCAAGACTTGCAGAAATCTTATTATAAGATTGACTAGTTGACCGAATCGATCCCCTTTGAATGATTAACTGCCACTAGTGCAGAAATGGCTTTTAGGGACGGTTCTGTTGGGCTATTCCAGACGGTTATGAACTGTCCGCATAAGCCTCGACGCCATTGGTCAGAAGCAATACAGACAGTTTTGAACCGTCCGGAATACGAGTATTTCGGACGGTTCTCTTAAAAGAACCGTCCGCAATACTTACAATGAGGACGGTCCTTATAAGAAAATCGTCCGCATTGTGAGTATTGCGGATGGTTCAAAACCGTCTTTATTGCTTCTGACTAATGGCGTTGAGACTTATGCGGACGGTTCATAACCGTACGGAATAGCCCAACAGAACCGTCCTTAAAAATCATTTCTGCACTAATGATATTTAATTAGATTCATATTTCATTTTGTAACGAGTCTCGTACTATAAATCATAAAATCATATGAGAGGGGATACAAGTGGTTGAAGAATTACGTTGATTTTTATATGTTTGCAAATATTCATATTAGAAAAGTTTTGTACTGTTTAGAATATTTGATTATCTTTTTATTACAACAAAAAAATTTCACTTGTATTTTTTGCAGTTCGAATCCATGATCTCTATTGCGATCAATCATATAAACTAAATTATTCAGGGACTTTTTCTACTTACCTTTAATAGAATATAAATTATTATTGCGATTTGTGATAGAAATTGTAAACAAGGAACCAATAAATAACGATTAAAGTACATAAATATAGAATCTAATCATTCAATTAAAGAATTAACTTTAGGCTAAGGTTTAGCCAACTTAATTAGGTATTATTAATAATTAAATTTACTAAATAAATAAAGTCCATTGTTAAAATCTAATCCATTTATAAACATTAAACAAATGTAGATAAATTGAAGAACATACCCTTTTAATCTTCCATTGTTAAAATTTAATCCATTTATAAACATTAAACAAATGTAGATAAATTGAAGAACATACCCTTTCAGTTAATATATTCCTTTACAAAGCATGAAATTGAGTTGATTTTATTTTTATCTTTACTAATTTGAAGGACCAAATTCAATACAACAATTAATTTTGGTATATGATGCTGCATGATTTTTCTATTTTTGTGTAAAAATTTAAAATTATGTCTCTATCTGGTAGATAAATAAATGAAACACCTTAATTTCTTGCGCAAGTTTTCTAAAGTAATTTTTTTATAAATAAATAAAGAAAAATTGCTAGTGAAATGTTGTATTTTTTCCTTTAGCAGTTAGCACAAAGGAAAAGAAGAAGAAAGTACCACACTTTTTAATTTAGTTACATCACTTAATAAATGAAATGCCTAAAAGATTTTCGATGTAAAATAATAAAACTCGTTTTCTTTTACCTTACTTTTTTATACCTTTAGAAGGCAATTTTAACTGCCCAGAAGGTCAGGGAAGTTGGTGACCTAAGCTCATTTCAGTCAAAAAATGTATGAGATTTCCTCATAAGTAATTGAAATAATTGAGCGTGAGAGCCAAATGAATCGAAAGATTCATGTAGTCACTTTCTTTCTTTTTCTCCAAGTCACTTCCTTTCTTTTTGTTCAAGTTTCTTCTCTTACCGTTCCATTTTTAGAATTACCATCCTCATAATTTTTTATAGGTTCTTTATATTTATTTATTAAAATAAAAAAATGTTATTTATTATCCATTTTTACACTTACCGCCTCCTGAAAATATATATATATATATATATATATATATATATATTCTTTATGATTATAATTCCAAGAAGTAAAAATACAGATAAAATAGAAAAATAAAATATTAACAAATAATCGTTTTTCTTCAGCTTGTATATTATATCGTATTTGAAAAGTCTCTCGCATTTTTTGTCTACTACTATACAACGTTTATATTTCATTAACATTCAATTTTTGTCTTTAAAACCACATTGTTGGTACATTGAGAATTCAAAATTTTGTTTATTCATGTTTTGGATAAATGATGCATAAAAAAGTTTTTTTTGAATTTAGTTTTGTTTTAGTATAATTCCCTTTTAGAATTTTTTGTTATAGTAATTAATTATTAAATATTATTTAGAAGTTAATTTTTATTTTTATTTACATGAATATTTTTTTAATTTAAAATAAAACATAATTCTATTTTTAAATAAGAACATTTTCGTAATCTTGAAATGCAAATAATATCTATTTTATTAGTTAAAAGGACATCTTAGTCATCATAAGGGACTGTATAAAAAAAGAGCGGCCAATAGCAACCAAGTTGTTTATTGTTATTTTAATATTTCAACGAACATATTTTTTATTCCGAAATAAGCAATATCAATACTATATACTCCCTTCAAATTAGTATCCTCTTTGACAAAAAAAAAAAAAAAACATTTATCAAAGAAAGAAAAAAGATATTTCACACAAATTTCAGTTTTTAAGATACTATTGCACAAATTTATATCTGAATTTTTTTGTTCATAAACTTTATATTATACAATGCGTTCATTTGTATAATTAATATTTGATTTGAAATGTCGTTGAAGATATAATTTGATGAATTGCCTCATCTTTTGGATTTATTCAATATATGGCAATATATTATCATTCTGAATAAATATTATCCATCGATTTTCTTCATTTGGATATTTGCTTTCAATTATAAAAAGACTTTGCTATCATAATAATTGACTTTGCTAGCTATTTTTATTTGACTTTAATTCTAGGAGAGGGAACTAATTATTATTATACGATATTTTTATTGAAGAGTAAGATGACAATCTTAATCTAAGGTGAACACCGTATGTTTCCTTAATTGTTGAAGAACTTGCTGCTCAAGTTAACTGATGCGTAACATGGTTCACGACCTATTAGCAAACACAATGCGAAAAAGTAGAAAATTGTCTAATGAGATGTTTACAGTCCGCAGAAACAAGCCATATCGAAGAATGGAATTGTAAATCATTATTCAAGACATTAACTACGGTTAAAGCATCAGACTAGAGGATAATATTATCATAGTTGTTATTATTCAATCAACAAAGAGTTTCCATGCAGCTCATAGCCTCAGCTAGAAAAGGATCTCTTCCGCCTTGCAGCATAACAAATCTCGTTGCAAGAACTCTTCCAACAGAATCTCGAGGGATACGACCATGTCCGATTGCAGTACCTGCTTGGAAGACACTGGCATCGACATCGCACTTAATCCAATTGGGAGGTGGAGGCGGCTGATCATTCGAATTTGGAGAAGGCCGCAAGGAAACATGTCTATCAACCGAACTCCATTCTACCAAGAAACCAAGTCCATGATGGATAACATGAAAAGCTATGCGAAACTTATTATTCCAAACGTAATGGTTTCTACGAGCCCATATTTTCCATAAAGCACAAGAAGACTTTCGAATTATTTTCTTATTCTTTGTGAACATCCACGCCCACCATTCGGACATAGATTTAACAGTGATTGGCTAACCTAACCTTCTCCAAATATGTTATCCTAAATTGAGTACGAGAAAGAACAACATATCAAAGCATGAAAATCATCTTCATTCGCATCTCAAAAAAGCGGGCAAATTAATCCCGCATCCACATGCTTTTGTCTCAACCTGCAGAGTGTTGGAAGAGATTTCGTAGCAACTTTCCAAAGAAAGAATTGAACTCTACGAGGCACTTTAATATCTCAAATTAAATTCCAAGTATTAGAGGTACAATTAGATGGAAAATGGGTAGAATTAGATAAAGCTTGCAAGGCATGATAGCATGCATGATGTGACGGTGAAAATAACAGAATTTTCAAATCTCCAATACTTTGAATTAATTGACGTTGTCATGGGAGCTGCAACCTTTTAAAAAGCTGATGTTCATCAATATTATATTTATTATGGTTTTCAGAATCGGATCGGTCATCAAACCGGTAAAAATGGTGGTTCATGGATTTAAGATTTAACCGGATTAAATCGGTGATCGAACCGGATTTTCTAAAAATTGAAAAAATATTATTTAAATAAGATATAGTGAATTTATTTACACAATACACTAGATAAATAAAGTAAATACTTAATTTAAGACTAAGTAAAAGTTTTATATAGATATTATAAAAGAAATACAATATAAATGTGTATCAAATAAGTGTTGTAGTTGAGTGGTAGGCATAATAGATAATAAGCTGAAGGTCCTGAGTTCGATTCTTGCCTATTGTAAAAAAATTATTTTTAACAAGAATAAGTGAACCGGCCGGTTGGAGTAACCTGTTTTCGGTTCAACCGGGTCCGACCAGCCGGTTCAAGCGATCAATTTCCGGTCTTTGACCAGATATTGAACCGGGTGAAAACCGACCGGACCAGTGGCCGGTTCCGGTCAAACCCGGTCCAAGCGGCAGGTCCGGTCCGGTTTTCAAAACCATGATATTTATAGAGCAATTGTATAGGACGGAAGAAGGAAGACTTGCATAGTATAGTTGGGCAACGCTTGTGCTACAAATTTCAACAAAATTTCTTTCCTATTTCGAGACAAATGTTTTCCCTTCCAACCCTGAACCTTCTCATTCGCTCTTTCCACTATGTAATCATAAGCACACTTCTTGGCTCTACCAACAAGAGACGGAAGGCCAAGATAAAATCCATTGACTCCTAAGCACAATGCAATAGCTTGTCTTGTGGATTCTTCAACATTTGTACTAAACACAATCGAAGAATTGCTAAACTTAATCTTTTAACCTGAAGTCATTTCATAGTGATAAAAAATATTTTTTAGGGTACTTGCTTCCTCCATCGTTGACTTGAAGCAGAATATGCTATCATCAACGAAGAATAATTAAATGTGGCACGATGAACTGAAATGTTTTTATAATTAAACAATATTCTTTACTGAATTATTTAAATAAAATATAAAACATAAAGAGCATCAGGAATATTTCCATCTACATCTAGATAAATATGAAAAACGATGAGGATCCTATTTCCTATAATTATGATACAAAATAAGAACAATTGTATGACAATGAGTGATTTTTATGTCCTTAATTGTAGGTTATGTTCAACATATAAAAACTTGTATATATAATATCTTATTTGATTTTTTTGAGATATTTAATTTAAATCCTTAGGGGAGACAAAATTTAAAGCAATCCAGAGCCTTTTGAGCTATGTGTATAACTAAAAGTTAAGTAAAAACATTCGGTAAACAATTAATGTTTGAATAAGGTTAAGAATATTTCTGGATTATGAAATGAAGCATGTCTTTCTTTGGGCTTGTAGATAAATTCACATAAATGACATTATTGAGGATATACTTAGGGGTATGCATATTAGGCCGGCTCCCAGGTACTGAGAAACTCCATGAATATGGTATTTTTCAATATCACAATTGTTCTAAGAATTGTAAAATTGGGTGGTTTTCTCCCCAAATTACAAATATTATGCAAAAAATCTTGTTTGCTCCAGTTTCGCTACCCTCAAATTACATGTAGGAAAAGGGAAAGAAGCAAATTAGAACTACCATTTTGTTTGAAATTATGGGTCTTACTCTGTCTCTTTTTTTTTCTACTTTTTTTTTTCTTTTTTTGTAATTTTGACTTGAATTATAAAAGATAGGCCAGTATCATCTAATCTCTGTAAAAATGGAAAGACTATAAAGCTGAAGATGGTTCAAATAAGCAATAATAAAAAAATTAAACTTAAATTCCTATAATCATATTTTTACACAAAAAAGTCAACAAAAGGCAAAGAGAATGGGCATGCATATTGTCACAATCTAAGTTATCACCGTTAAACTAATGATGTGATGATTGATTAAATTGTGATAAAAGATAACACAATTTAATTTGTTCAAAGCAAAGTCACCCTACCAAAAATGAATAGATTATTATTATTATTATATTTTCAAATGAAATTTTTTATTTACCGAATTCAGTCTTATACAAAACTTGACCTGAATGAAATAAAATCATAATTTACAGCGAATTAAGTAAAATTTATAAGAGTAAAATTATAAATTAAACTGAGTAAAACTGAAATATAGTCGGAAAAGCAGTTAATTAGCATGTAAAAACCATATAAATTATTAATTCTAGAGAGATATGATTTGATTAAATTGAAAATGCAATTATTAGGGCAACAGTCATTAAAATGTCTAAATCAAGTGGGAAATGGTCAAGAAGACTAAAATGTGACAAATCACACGTGTTGTGATGATTGTTAATCATTCCTTTAATTATAACACGAAATTTGGTATCAATTGCTATCCTATAAAACTTCTTTACTATTCATTATCTTCTATTAATTGATAATCTTTCCAAGAGTTGAACTGTTTTTTTTGTTTGAAAATATTTCATAACAAGTGACATTCTATTATCTAAAATTGACATTATCAATTTTGACTTGCACTTTTAATGATGCAACAATTAAGATGCATGTATAATTTGGTAATAGTTGGCATCCCATTTGCATTTATGAACTAATAATTTTATCAAATAAAGTATTTTTACATATTCATGCATGTTCTTCTGTTATCCTTTATATCATCCTAATCAAATGACTTATTAAACTGCAGTGACAAACTGGATGTAGTGAGATCAACTAAGTATTTTTTTCTTAAATAATTGAACATCTTTCCAAGGGATGTAAAGGGCTAAAATAAACGGCTTGATGCTTGAATGCAACTGTTTGACCTACCTGTGTGGCTAATGTAATATTTGCAGTTCTTTTTTACGGTATATGTCACCGCCGTAGAAAAGAACTAGTCTGAATCAGAATCCGACCATGGCATTTGGTAAGCATCTTTTGGTTCCTCATCAGTTACAGAAGAGGGTATACTTCTCTTGGAGATTTGCCGCCTTCGTTCTCTTCGTTTTTCCGACGTTCCTTCCTGGAAGATAACATACAACAAATAACATTAAATGATTAACCTATACTGTATAACCAAATCAATTCCAATTATACTTCCACATTATAAGAATGAAAAAGATCAACAAAAAAAATGGTTAAGTCAACGCTAGGCATTTCAACTGTAGCTAATTTTTTCCTGATTGGCATAGTTTGCACATTGCTAGAGAAAAGTCAACAGAGTGCGGGATGACCAACCTGAGTTGGTTGAGTTAACCGACTCTGTTGACTGGGCTGGCTCCTCATCAACCAAATAGTGCCATAAGACATTAAAGCTCCCAAAAGTAATATTGGCCCAATTCTTGGATCCCCTACGTGATCATAACTTTTGCTTCTGATCCTTTTTATATTTTCCTTGATTCCTGCACTCTTTGACAGGACAGTTTGAGCCCCTTTTGACCATATTGGGTCCGAACCTTCCGGAATAAGCTCGGGAGTTTTTGTTTTCTGTACAAAAACAATTGTTGAGACAGAAAAAAAATCTGAAAAGAACATACAAGAAAACTAAACAAAATATTGCAAACCACATTATACCATCAATTAGCAATTTCCTCAAGAACCATTTCCACCATGTATTCAAGTCAAATGTTTATTGATAATGTATAATTCATAACTTCCTACATAATTAAGATTGATGACAGTTTCTACAGTTATTCTTGGATAACATCGAAAATATAGTGACATATTGATAATTGTCATTCTAGGTGAAATCGGGAGTTCGATGGCTTAGTCTGATAGAACAACAGAAACTAATTTTCCAAAGCCATAAATAGGACATAAACTATGGCAGTCTATGTAGCTTTACCATATAAGTTCATAAAATTATGCATAACATATTAAATAACTTTTAAAGCTCCACTAAAGATGGAAGATCAACATTATCATGCAGCAATGGTAAAAAAAATATTCTTTAAAAGTTGATCGTAAAAAACTTGAAAAGCTTACAAAGGAGGGCAGATCCCTGGTCTCACCATCCCTTACTGTTTCTGAGATCCATGTGATTATCTGTTCCGCAATAATTACAAAATGCAGAACAAAAATGAGAAATATACATCCACTATGCTTCCAGCAGCTGGGGCTTCATAATTCATATCAATAAACAAAGAAATATCCACATTTAATGATAACTGATTTGATCTGCAAGTATTGATTTTTAAAATTACGAAAGATACAAAGTGGTTGTACCTGTGGAATTTCATCAGATCCATTGTACCTAGCCACCAGTTGTGATGCAAGGTCTGCATTCTCATCTTCCACTGTATTTTTCTTAACCTTTGTATTTTCTTCAGTGGCATTCCTATTGTAACGTACAATAAATAACCTAGGCACATCAGCCAAATCCCTCCTTGGTCCACACGTGTCATAACTTGTGTCTGAATGGAGGTAGAAGAAACAATATTTCTGGAACAAAAAGAAATCCAGAAGTGTAATTTGTTTCAGAAAATGAATGATTACGAAAAGTTTTCGTTGATGAGAGGGCAAAATAGTCAAAGTGTAATTTAGTCTAGAAAAATTCAAATGGAAAATGATAAAGGGCAGACAATAGTAAACCCCAAGGGGGAAACATGAAGAAACATTCATTATGGCCTACTCAAATTGCCATCCACCTAAACTGTTATTGTAGTGTAAACAATAAACATTCACTTATGAACGTCGTGGGAGGTGGTGCAAGCAGCCTGATTTATTCTATGGTATCAATTCAATAAAGCACAAAGTCATTAACCAAGTCCTGAAAGGACTATCCACTGCACTGAATCCAAAAAGATGTGGGCCAGTTTAGGATTGCTTAACCAAGTCCCTAATAACTGTTTCCCCAAAAAGCTTCTCTCACAGGCTTTCTCTGGGACAACGACTCTTAGGATTAGAAAAGCAGAGCCAAACAGGACCTTAATGTTGCAATCAAATATAATTTAAAATACGCGTATACTAAAAAATGCAATATCATACACTGAAATCAGGAAATATTTCTTTCCCGGAGATATACAAAACAGTATATTATCATCTTACAAATTCGCAAGACAGGAGAGCATCAAGAAAGGTTTTTTTTTCCCGTTCCTGATGGCTTTATTTTATTCATTCAATTTCTCATACACAGTCAATCCTGAAGTTAATACATTAAACCTATAGCCCCAAAATGTATCATTATCCTCATTGTTCTTGCAACTGATTTGCTAAAGCTATATTGGGGAAATTGATAAATGGGATGCTTATTGTTGAAACAAAGACGCATTAGCATATTGTGGCGAACAAATTTATGTATTAGCACATCTGGCATCATAAGATAACAGAGGATGAAGAAGGTAATAGATAATCTCCATGTCTTCATCACCATGGTCATTCAAAGTATGACTGGTGGAACTTTTATCAGACTGGTAACTGGTAAAATACGCTCATTTCAGTATGCATTATCATTTGTTATCAAACAATATGGCATTGCCATTTTACTAGACAAATTTAAGCCTTGTTTACTCATCTTCTCTCTATCAAAATAATAGTGTAACAACTAAATTCATGAATTTATGAAATCAAAATATCTATTGACCATCTTTTACTTTGGATGCGCAGCAGAACTTACTAAAAGATTAATCATTAATGTAATAGTTCATAGACTAGTACAGAACTCACTTGTTGTGCTTCTCCATCAAGCCAAGCAAATGTTAATCGTTTGTTTTTCAACACAGTTGCCAACAATGACAATTGATCCCCATCAACATCACTAGATGCTCCATCATTTGATAATAGTTCTTCTACCCTGCGCATGGTCTATGAATTTGTGTAATGCACTCCATTAGACAGCAGAAATAATAAGATATTTGGCAGGGAGAAACACATCATATTACAATGGTTGCAAATGAGTCTCTACAAGGCATTAGCAAACCAGATATATATAAAAAAAGTGATGGTTATTGCATAACTAGTTCAACATGTGATGAAAAAATTACCAGGTTCAAAGTTCATGCAGTCACACAAGTTCACTATTAGCAACAAATACAGATGCAAGCAACTTCATTAGCCTTAATAAATTTCATGCCAAATAATGATGCACTCGTTTTTAATCTTGACTTCAATGAAGTATGGCTTCACCCATAAAATTTTATGCATAAAAGTACTTACTTCACGCATTTTGTTGAGTTCTGGGCTTAGCCTTCCTGCTAGAATTACACAATACCATGATGTAGAATCTTCTCCAGCACGAGAATGGCCCCTAGCATCACAACCAAGCTCCAGTGATGTCACACTTCTTAATTGAGGAAGTACTGGAAATTTAAAATGTGAAAATTCAATGAGAAATTATAATATGTCATATGTGCAAATAGGATTGCACTGAACGTAAGCACTAAAGAGAAAGACACGAAATATTAAATTTTTGCACTGCTAGTTTAGCTGGTTGTGTCTTTATTAGTGAAGCGAGGGACAGAGACTTGAGGGAATAAGATCTCTGCCATCTTGTTCATTTCCTGATAATCTTCAACTACTTTTCACTGTCTCACAATTTATTAATGCATCTAAGCTTTCTCAATTATTCCAAAAGAAAATTCTAAGCTTCTCAATTCTAAGGAAGTCTATAAGCAAACATCTGCCTACATCTGTTTGTTCCGTGTTTCAATATATCCGGTTACCTGTCACATTCATTAAGTGAAGAGAACCATGAAAGCAAGACTCCAATCTAGTGAAAAAGATTGCACGAGATGATCCGAAGGCCCAGAAACTAACCTAGTTCATGACCAAGATGCAACAAGAATAAGTCGCATAAGATGACAAGAGAGTGTCCAAATGAGCTCCATGGGTGGTGACGGATTGGATAAGAAAGTAAGAGGAGCTTGAGTGAAGGAGGAATCGATTTTTCATAATTGACGTGCAGCCTAGATGGGTAAAATGATAGAAGGGCTAAATACACCCAGAAAACATAGCCACAAGTCTAATCCCAATAAAAGCAAAACCAATATCATTGGAGGTGCCGCAGTCATTAGTCTAGAAGATGAAGTTGACATTATTCAATAGTCAGGATCCACAGAGATGGAACCAAGGTTGAATCCTTGAATTATCACCTCTAATTGCACGAAACCATGATGGAGAACAGACTCATAACAAAGACCGTAGGCATATACTAGCCCAGTTGACTCATAGTGTATTGTTTGGAATTTACATTCAAGGAGAAAGAAGTGATGAGGCAGAGGAAGGAGTCATCTGATTCTGGAGTTATTTACACATTGGGAAGATCAATTTAGTTACAACTTACAAGGTAGAGTCGATTTCATGTTTTGGTAGGAAAGAGAAATTTCCATTTAGTTTGGCTCTCTTTGCATTTGAGAGTGTGGAAAATCTTCTGTAGGTTCCCTCACTTTTCATTGTTTCTATTCTTCAATTCATCGATGAAGCATTCCATCTATTCAACATTATTGCATGAGCTTGTTGGCTATTATTGTTCTCACAATTAGGAATTCATCGGCAACCTATCTCAGATGCATCTAACATATGATCACATAAATTTCATAGGAGATCCAACCACATCATGCATACAGGTCTTAAATCAAAAGCAGCCATAAAAACAGCAAGGATATGATAAAAAAGATCAATCAGTTTTGTAGCAATAAGTAGATTTAGTTCAAGTTGTCTACACATGGGAAGAGGATCTAAGTGAAAATGTGAAATAAATAGATAAACTCCTACTTGATTAAATTTATTTAAATTTCGAATATAAGTTATTTTTTCTCCTCTTCTGATTTATAAGAAAATGTCTACGAAGATTTATTTCAATTTGCTATTGTATTCTGTGGCATTCTTCTGCCAGAATGAGTTAATTGAGTTGAGCAATTTCTGTGTTTCTAGTTTTACGAGATTGTTAAGCGCACTATAAGGAGCACAAATTATCCTGTTGTCATAGCTGAAAAATGCTTGGGGATTTCAGATTGCTTGAAACCATAACTATATTACAGATAAAGGGCCACAACACAATCCTTGTTATCCCTTAATATATAGCACCAGAAAAAATTTCACTATCTGATAATATTTGTTTGTAAAGAACATTATTTGTGGCAGACAAACAAAAAATACCTTGCAGTTTATTGTTTTCCATCACTTCTGATAACCATGAATTGTTGAATGACCCTGCACCACGATTCACACTGACAATCTTGCTTATCACAAAGCCATATACAAATAAAAAGCAAACTCCAAATATTCAACAAAGACAAACCATGGAAAACAACAGGTTTAATGCCAGGATCTTTCATGAACACAACAGCAGGAGCTGATTCCACCTCAAACCTGAAATTCATGTTTTTATTTTATTTTCAATAGTTAAATTGTAATCAAAATAATAAGACAACAAAAGACGCTGATTGTTATTCTCTATATTTTCTCACTGCAGAGCATAACATCTTCACATTAAAAAGTTGAGAGAGCACATACGTGGTCCACCAAATTGAGAAATCCTCTTCTCGCCATAGCACAAGTGCAAAAGAGGCATAAGCCTGATAGTCCTTAGCAGTTTGGCGCATATATGGGGTAGCACGCACCCCAGTCTTTGAGAAGAAAATCACCTTCACCTACAAGTCGGAAGCAAAAGTTGGTGAGAATTAATATTATTATGTAGTTATCATACATAAATACAAGCAATTGAAGTTTTTCAGGATGACATAATTTCTGAAGATAATTTCAAAAAATAAATGAGTTGGGTGCATTTCTCGTGATACTTCCGCTTTATACAGTATTCCACAAAAGGGGCAAGGGAAACCACGTACCTTGTGCGGGCCACTTTTGGACAAAAAATTCTTTCCCTGTTTCCAAAATATAGACCCATGTTATTCCAGAAGTAATGACACAATGTCCTCACAAAGTAAGTGTGATAAATATGAAACGAACCAAGGTAATCAAAATATTCGAAACAAATAGCATACACTTAGCAGAACTATGCAAAGCAATTAATATCTAAACAAACAAAACCAAAATGTTGTTATTCAAAGCATTTATATGAGCTTTAGAAAAGTCCGATTCAATTACCAGTGTTTCCTTGGAATAATATAAAATGCGAGGTAAACCAAGTACAGCTGTTGCAAACCAATCAGTAACTGCATCGACAGACAGGTCTCCTTCATACCTGATACAAAAAACAACGTTTTAGTGCTATTAACTTCAACATCCAGGCAGCAATAAGTATGACCAGCCACCTGCAAAATTTTGGATGTATAGAACTCATAATACACAAGGAAAGCAAAGCAGCAGCGCAACAGAACGAAGAGCTTACTGATTGTTTTATTTTAATTTTCTATAACAAAGTTCTCCATTGTCAATTCAATTCAATTTAATCTTTAATTTTCAGCTAACCTGATAAGACAGTCAGTCGTTTTACATTCTGGTGGAAATGCAATAAGTGCTGGCACCCCTGGAATCAGTTTGATGATGTCAAATGCAAAAAACAAGTACCGAATTTGGTAATGATGAATATAAAAATACAGTTTAAGAAGGCATTATTTGAATCAGAAAGTATGTCTACGGACAGCAACCATCTGAAGCAAGTTGGTAACAGGAAAACTTTGATAACAAATGACCATCTGTGTAACAGAATAAAAAAAAGAAGCATTGCTTTTGCACTTATAAGTGAGAGTTAATTCATGCTCCAAAACAACCACACTGCTTAGCATATTGATTCAGATGAAGCTGTTATATCCCTTTGGTCTAGTTATGGGATGGTGAGAATTAATGGATTTACTAACTGTAACTAAAATGCGGTGCTTGCATCTTTAATCTATTGAAAAACTAGTAGCAGGAAAATACTTGCTTGTATTCCATTATATATATTCCAAAAAAATGCAATTGTAACTGCTTCTAAATGCAGTAGTAAAATAGATGGTTTTACTTTAAAACACAAGCTTAGGACCCTCACACATGGAAGAACATACTTACAACAAAGTACATATAAACAATATCATTGAACTGCTACAAGTACATCACAGAAGCCCCTTATGTCTCTTAATTCGGCATAAATGGATCAGTAATCCTAACCATCCTTCCACACAAATTAAAGCACTGGGTATTGGACATGACTACTTGTACAACTTTTTTTTCCTTCTTATTCATTCAAAGGGATAGTAAAGAAGAATTTTCCTGTTTTCATACCCTCAACGAGGGAGATTGAAAGTACAAACCTCAGCAAATTTGAGAATACCATTATCTGAAAGCCACGCATGATACAGTCCTTACTTTCTAGTTCTAAAAAGATTCATCTACACGTCAAAGAACAATGCATAATAGGAGCTCATTTTTAGTTGAAAACTCTTTTGACACCTCGTATCCACTAAAGTCGTTTTCCTTCCAATTTTTTTAAAGGGCTAAATCCAACTAAAAGTAAACACTTACCAGTCCTAAAGAAGAACTGTCCTGTTGGCTTTCTCTCAGCAAGTGACATTGCAAGTTGAATATTACCAAGTTCAAGAATTCCAGTATTAGCAACACCATCCAATAAAGAAGCTGATGCAAACAACAGAACATGTATTAAGAGTTAATCTCATTGCAATTTTAAGCCAAATCATAAAAATGAAGATCTTCGAAGTGCATTCATCATAGGGAATCTCCAAATGAAAAAAATAATGAGGACATTTGACTCTTATTAGCATAGCAGGGAAAATATATCAACGAAACATCTTAGCAGTTATGTATTCACTCTAGCTATTATCTACTGTATAGAAAATCAATCATGAAAAATGAGCTTTAGGCCACATAGTTGTACTATCTTGAAGACAAACACAATACCAGCTCTAGAACTCTATAGAAATATTACAATCTTAAATTCATTAAATTGAGAACGATACAAATAAAATGAAAAAATTCACTATTATTGTCATTGAGAATTACATGACCAACCTTTTATTTTAGTCAATATTGTTGTTTGGTGAACAAGTATTAGTCGAGCAATGCTAGGGACCTTAAGTATATGAAGTATGTAACAAGAGGATACCACTAGCAAACTTGATCTTCTCTTCCCCATTGATATTCCAAAAGAGAAGGATGAAACTTTTAGTTGTCTATGTTAGTAAATATTGCACGCAAAAGAATGAGAAAGAAAGAAACAGTCCAATACTCTAACTGGACTGGCAACTTTGCAAGAGTACCTATCTGCCTATGTCTACAACAATTAAACGTACGAAAAGAGCCTCAGTACATATACAACAATTTTAAAGGTAATAGGAACTGATGAACGACAAAAGTCAGCATAATTAGAAACTAAGATCGGGTAAAACTAATTCACATGTTAAGGGTACAAATCTTTAATGCAAACCAATAAATGAGTGACCAAACATCACAAGATTCACAAAACAATAACCAAGTATAAGACACTCCACCTACCAATTTCTTTCCAGGATTTCGAGAACTGATCACAGCGGCTGCTCCCATGTGAATATACCTACAGTCAAATTTTAACTCAAAATCTTCTAGTGGAAATATAACAATGATAGACACTAATTGAATGATATGCTCCAAAGTTCTTCATTTGTAAGAACTAGTTCTCCACTGTATATGAATATGACAAGGGACTGTTATTAATTGTGTCTACATGAATGTAACCAGTAAGATGTTTATATTGCATAAAAAAAGCTAATGCAACAAGGGGATATCAAGAGAAAAGCAAGATTAACATTACATTCATTAAAGTCTATTATTATATACAACTTACATTATGAACATCATGCATACCTGGTCATGTAATATCACTAAGAAATGACAGAATTTCTAAAAACTATGCATTATATCATTATACGATATCCAAAAGAACTCAAGAAATGGAAGATATAACACTACAATAAACCCATATCCATTTTGTTATGTATTGAGGAAAGAAGTAATTGATAGAAAAACAGTGAAGTTTGTAGCTGTAACCAATGTAACCCATAGGTCAAACCTGCACTATTGTCTTGTCTACATATGAATATATCATAAATGAAGTATGTTTTCAGCAAATAATAATAAATTATCTCTTAAAAGCTTAAAGGGAGGGAAAAATATTTACTAAATCTACATGCGCTACTGCATAAATTTGTTGCAGATTTGTTAAAAAACATTTTTATAAAGAAGGAAAGGCATGTGTCTTTGGCTGTAGGAAATCAGTTCTAACATGCAAGAAGCCTCCAGACATGTATGTCATCCAAGTAAAGAGATGTGTTTGCTAATAAGAAAAACAAAATCATATGAACCATAATTTGATTGCATAGCTTTCAATATATTGTATAAATGTAGACAACAAAAACAAATGTGGGTGGAGAGGCTTCCACTTAGATTTATGGCAATAAAGTTCCTAAGTTTCACCTGTTTCTACCACCGACCCAATTTCAGTACACTTCCTCCTTTTATTGTACACATAAAAGTAGCACATGAGACAAGCGGACTTTAGCACTGCTCGTAGTTTACTCAAGAAATTTTTATGAAAAGATGACAATGAACAGAGGCCCTGACAAAGTCAATAATAATTTGACTAGAACCATAAATCACAAGATGATCATTATACCTGAAGAAGCCATGGCTTAGAATTGCTGAACATAGACCCAAAATCCTCAGATTTGATGGCATTAAGAGCATGATCTCCACTATCTGATACAAACATTAGAAAGTTTAATAATCATACTGCATGATGCTTCATGAAGGTGAAATATCTGCTTAAAGAACTGTTTTTTTTAATTGATAAGTTAACATTGACAAACACTTTAAATTGATAACTTGAACTAACCAGAAGATTTAGGATGAAGTAATGGAAGGCCTACACTTGTAAAGCATTCCGTTATGTACTGAGCTTTTAATTTGTCAAGGAGAGGCTACAATAACAAAATTCAAATAACTTATGAAGCCTTGCACAGACTTAAAAAGTGAAAAGAAAGAATAAGGAATCCAAAAAAAACAAATCCAGGAAGTCAGAAACTCACAAGTTTCTCATCAACGCCAAATATGTCATAGTCTCTTTTCCATAAGGGATTAGTCAGCAGCTCATATGCATATTGAATCTGACAGGATACAAAGCTTTCAAAAGTAATTCATCAAAGAACGCATAATTTAGTTGAACTATAGCACTTGACATTTTCATCATTTAGCACGTCAAAGAAAGCAAAACACATTTGTTTTAGTTGCCCTAAACATGCCTTTCTACCAATTTTGTTTGCGAAGAACCACTAAAGCATAACGTTTCAACAGCATATAGTTTACTATTTTGGATTTGAATGTCGTCCACCAAATTTAAATCTTTGATGAATCTACAAATTTCTATAGTTGTTAAATACAAGCACAATTAAACGGGTGATGGTTTAAAGGATACGACTTTCTTCGAAGCTTAACCCTCTCTAGTATCTCCAACACTTTTTTCTTCTTTCTCTTTGATTACAATATGCCATGTTAACAACATACATTACGGACTTAGCTAATTCTACCAAATTCAATTAAGTGGGTTATAAATGACATATTAGACTACATTCTAACATGGAGGTAGCAAATCCAAGACAACAACCATTCTCTTGTAACAATTTTAAGGTTCAATAATGAATTTGTCTCGAGCACAACAAAGTCATGCATTTATTGAAGAACAAATATGATAAAAAACAATTATCTATAAACGAATTGAGAACTATGACTGACCTCTAAAAATTTTACAGTACTAAAATCGGCCTTTGAATTCCTGTAACACAATACATATTGTTAAACTCTCATCAACCGCAACAAAATAACCTAATCAGAAATCAAACTAAAACAAAATTAGAGAGTAAAGTCACCACTCAAAAGACAGCTTCTCGTACGCATCTTTTACTTCTTCAATTGAACTATACTTTTTGATACCCAAAACTGTCCAATATTGGCAAGAAAACAAAATTAAGCGCACTTGACAACAACTTGTTAAGTGATGACAACTAATGAAGATCCAAAGACTGACCATCGTAATGCGTAGGAGGAAAAGAACGAGGGAGAACGACAAGCTGATAGAAAATAGAGAGTGCGAAGAGTAAAAGAGGCACGGTGTAGGCCTTGACGACGGAAGGAATAGACGAACTTGCCGGCGACACCGCTGCTCCTCCTGTAGCCATTGTTGCCACTATGAGTGGTTTTACAGCAGACAATATCAAAGTTGACGCTAGCAGTGTGTTTATATTGGAGTTTATGATTAGGTGTTGTAGTTTCAGGATGAGGCGCGTGCAACGTTTGATTTTGGACCTAGGGACTGTCGTTGACGAAGAATTTATTTGGATTTTTGGCCATTGAAACGACGCCACGTGGTGATTAGTGAAGAAAATATACTTGGACCGTATTTAGCCGGTTGAAGAATAGACACATTGTTCTCAACGGTGTCACAAATTGACTCCATCATTCCGAATCAACTTAATTTTCTCATTATCTTTTATACTATGTATCAAACTTCTTAACAAACTATAAATTGATTTAGGTTAGACATTATTTCCACCTTGTTTTAAAGTTTTCATGAAATCTAATAATAACATTACTATACTTGTAAACTCATTAAACTATTATTCATATCTTAAAATCAACATTTTATTACATTATTAGTTTAAAATTGTATCGTTAAAAATACATATAAAACAGACAAAGAAAATTAAAATCTAAACACATCAGAAGCTTTTTCAACACATCAGATAGCTTTTTTTATTAAACGACATCGACGGATACAATAAACACATCACGGAAGCTTATAAAATGAGCCAAAAAGCACACCTTTCCGAGGAAAACCCCGTGTGTTTGGGACAATGGCCCACAAAAGCATGAAAAGAGCTTAGAGCTTAAAGAGAATCCAAGCCCAAAGGCCCAGCACCACATTGAAGGTCAACTATGTAATTGAACATCAACTTAGAGAGAATTTAGGATCCTTGATTTTTATGTAGCTGACTGCTCTGAGCTCTCCCGTTTATCCTGCACAAGTCTCTCTTTTCTCGCTCTTCAGCTGAAAATATCTCAGTCATTTCAGGTGCCATCATCTTTCCACTGTAAAATTCAATTATTTTACGATTTGAGTTGGCTTCCAGTTAGTTCTGGCTGGGTTCTAAACCGTAACTTAGCGGTTGGATTATTTACTTTCGAATAGTATAGCATCGGTGTGAATTTCACGTCGGTATGATAGGGTTTTGAAATTTTTTTGAATTTTTGATGTCGATGACTGTGAAATAAGTTGTGCAATTGAATGGAATTTCTTGCAATTTCAGTCGGATTGAAGTCGATGATGGTGAAATGAGATATAAAAATTGAATACTCGTTGTAGAAGCTGACCATTTTTTTTTCTGCAATTATCAAATTTGGATGTTATTAGTCTTTCTCTTGTGGTTGATTTCTATTTCTGAGAAGTCTTTGTTATTTGATTTTTTAATACTCTGATTCGTAACTGGATATTGTTAGCTGCTTAGGTAATATAGCAATGGGGAAAGACTCGAAATCAAAGGATGCAGGAGGGAAGGGAAAAGGAAAGCAGGCAGGAGGTGCAAGTGAGGAGAAGGGAAAGGGGAAAGCTGGAAAATCAGATGGACTTGGCACCTGCACATATGTCAAAGGTTTCTAACCCTTTATCATTTTCTTCATACTGTATTTCATATCCTTGTATTATATTTATGAATTCTGGTTTTTAATTTCTTTAGCAAGGCATATCTTATGTGAGAAGCAGGGCAAGATCAATGAAGCGTACAAAAAACTGCAAGATGGCTGGCTTGGCAATGGAGACAAAGTCCCACCTGCTGAGTTTGCAAAGGTAAACCTACTAGACTGCAGTTTCCATAGTATTTAATAACAGTTTGCTTAAAAAGTATGAATTCAAATGATATTAGTTCCCCAGTCACACTAAATGAATCACAAGCTCAACAATCAGGATTATTTTCTATATGAAAGTACCCTTGAAACCTTCTTCCACTATCCCTTGTTTCCCCACTCTTTGTTCAATGTTGCTTTTTTTTAAAGCATCAAGATTTGTTCTCAGTTCTTACTCTACCCTTTGATAAGCTCTTTTCTCTCTGGATCTTTTACTCAAGGTTGGTAATGGGACCATGCATGGTCTAAGACAATGAACTAGTGGTGAATATATTTGGATCTTACAACTTATTGATTTTGTCTTTGTTGTGAAAATTTAAGTTGCTATCTGATCTTCACGTCTGGGGCTGAGTTGCAAGTGGATTCTGTTTCCATGAATGTCTTTCTTTTGCTTTTGTTAGCTAGCTGCAGAATACTCAGAATGTCCATCTGGAAAGAAAGGTGGAGACCTTGGATGGTTTCCTAGAGGAAAGATGGCTGGTCCATTTCAGGATGTTGCATTCAATACACCTGTTGGAGCTACCAGTGCTCCATTTAAATCAACGTAATGAATTTTTGAATACTTGACTTGCATTCTAGCTTGTTATGTAATTGTTGAATTTGTTGCATATAATTTGTGCAACCAGTAGACTAATAGTAGGTTCATAATGCAGTCATGGATATCACATAATCTTAGCTGAAGGGAGGAAGAATTAATGCGATGCGGCATTTGAAGAGACAGCAAATTGTCTGTTGCTTAGCGAAGTTTGGTTATCGATGTGATATGCTTGAATACCCTTCTTAGCACAGTTTTATGAATATATTTGTGGGAGACAAATGTTGATTGTTAATTGCTTTTTCTCTCTTTTACCCTCCTATGTTTACATGCAATAAAGAGGATAATTTTGGCAAGAAAATGCAACTATTCTTCTTTACTTTGGAGAAAATGTACGAGTTGGATGATCTATTAAGCTAGCAAGGAGTTATTTTGCAAGAATGTAATCCATTGCTTTTGCAGCAATATTATATTTAATTTGGATGCTCAATTTCTGGTTAATATCTGTATAGCTCTGATATAATTCTATCATCCTGAAAAAAATTTTTGCTTGTGGCATGCGAGTCAAAGAAACATTAAAGTGTTTCTTTTATTTGTAGGTCTGAATAAAGTTAATTATTCTTCTATTGACATAACTACATGTTTGTTTATTTGTATTCAAAAGTTATGGTTGTTTATGTAAATTTGAAGAAAAGATATGGCCTTTATAATAGAATTATGGGTGATTAATGGACACCTTTATTGAGAAAAAAAATCTGTTAGGAATATTAGGATCTAGGAACAGAATTTTGGATCATAAATGGAAAGCTAAACTAAATACGAAAAAAACCCACTCCTGTTTACACATCAGCAACGTAGAGCACCAACCATTGAAGATAAGCAAAACGACCTTGAAAATCCAAGAGGACACGTGTCGTCCACACGAAATTTCCCATAAATTATATTTCAGTCTTCATTTGAGTAATATTTTCTCTGGCTGAAATATTGGTGTCCAAAGACTCGAAGGTAGAGACACCATTGCTGTTAAAGCTACCAACTTTCCCCTCTTCACCTAACCGATTAATCGGAACTTAACTTCTCAGAGAAAGATACAGACAATAGCTTGTGTTGACTGAGATCTAGAGTGAGGATGACAACTGCTTCATTGTGTTCATCGACTCAGCTTAATGGTTTCGCTGGAGGCCTAAGGCTCCAAAAGACCCGTTTCTTTCAACCCTCTTCTGTAACTCTTACAAGGTATGGTTTTTTCAATTTACTTTATTCGGCACTTTGATTTTCATTGGTGTTCTCTATTCCTTGAATTCAGCTCTTTGCCCATTTAATTCCAGGAGAAATTCGGCTGTCGATGTGGCGGGTAACTGAACTAGTCATTTCTTAGTTATGATTTTGACAACTTTTTGGTGGATGGCTGGATTTTGATTTGATTAGGAACTGCTAATTTGAGTTTTGCAGCTTTCATGTTTGTGGTTATGCTTAGCTGAATTTTATTTTGTGTTGGCGAGTAGCATTGTTTGTTTGCTTTATTGAGATTAAGTGAGATCATTCATTAAACGCGTAATTTTCTTGTGACTCTTTGTACCTTCATACTTCAGTTTACTTTTAAAATGCTTTTTAGATAATTATGCTGTTAAATGCGAATTCAGTAAACCTAAACCGTTAAAAGCTTTCTTTGATTTCATTGATTTTTTGTGACTCTTTTATGTGTCAAAGATTGTGCAAGTAATCAACTGCCTTGGTTCTAAATACAGATCAGTTTATCTGTTTTGATATGACAATGGATGACAATGAAAAAGTTGAACCTTCTATAATGAATGCTTTGTAATCTTAGTCAAATTTTACTTTATATGGCTTTATGGAATTCATCAAATATCTATTACTTGTTGGTGTTCTCTTACAGGAGAAAATTTGACACTATAGTGAGGGCAACATCTCGGGTTGATAAGTTCTCTAAAAGTGATATTATCGTTTCCCCATCCATTCTCTCCGCAAATTTCTCAAAGCTAGGAGAGCAGGTTTGCCTCTTTTGCCATTACTCATTACTACCTCTGCAGTATTTCTAGCATGTAGTTGATATGTACTGCAGTACTGGAACCAAATAAGTACTGTTTGTTAGCAGTATTAGGCGGATGACAAGGCGCATCAGGGCCTAGGTGGATTTGTATTTTTTAAAGTATTAAATATTTATCAATATATTAAAAATAAATAAATCAATCAAATTTTTGCAGTGTTTTGAAAAATCCCGCCTAGGCCGATTTTTAAAACATGGAACCCCACCTAGGACCGCCTGGCTATCTAAAATAGAGGCGGTGTTAGCCTGATTTTTGAAACACTGTTTGTTAGTACATTAGTATGAAGCATGATTTCTTTATTTGTTAGTAAATTAGTATGAAATGAAGCAAGCTTTTCTTTAAGTGTAAGGATCTTCTGTTTGATTACTTGTGCTTGAAATGTTGTTCTGTGATTTCTTTTATGTAGGTGAAAGCAGTGGAGTTGGCAGGTTGTGATTGGATCCATGTTGATGTGATGGATGGACGTTTTGTTCCAAATATCACAATCGGTCCTCTTGTTGTTGATGCTTTGCGCCCAGTGACAGATCTTCCTTTGGATGTGCACTTGGTATTCATCACATATCATTATCATCTACTGCAGCTTAAGTCAAACTTCGGTCATTATTTTTTATAACACGATTTTATCACCGCAGATGATTGTAGAACCTGAACAACGAGTACCCGATTTCATCAAAGCTGGTGCAGATATAGTCAGTGTTCACTGTGAGCAATCTTCCACCATTCATTTGCATCGATCTGTAAATCAGGTAACAAACAAATCATTTTAAGCTACTAAAGATTCTGAAAGATTCCGCCTTTAAGTCTTCTAGGTGCCTATCTTGGCAAGAAAATACGATTTAATCAACATTTTCTGCTTTCAGCCTTTTGATTTAGCTATTATTTTGACCATCTTCATTAAAAGGATGCGTAATGTCGGAAACAAAATCGTGTGCATGTGTTGAATTTTGTATTGTGGACAAGAAGCTTGACTAGTAGTTAGATCAGGATGATATTTAGCTATTAGAATATGATTTGACGCTATGTTCAATATTTTTTACTCATGGCTCGATTAGCAAACTAGTTGATCTACATGTGTAGTTCTGTTAATGATATGATAGGCAATTACATGATGTCAAGTTTTGTAATTGCTTTTTCTCTGATGATTTAGATAAAAAGTCTTGGAGCTAAGGCTGGAGTTGTCTTGAACCCTGCAACCCCACTGACTACCATTGAATATGTACTTGATGGTATGCTTTTGTCCTTGTACTAGATTTACGATTTTGAAATCCGTAGAATAATATGTATTTTATACTGTTACTTGAAACATATATTGACAAAATAAGCATTTTGGTAATGACAGTGGTTGATTTAGTGTTGATAATGTCTGTGAACCCTGGTTTTGGTGGGCAAAGCTTTATTGAAAGTCAAGTAAAGAAAATCTCAGATTTAAGACGAATGTGCGCTGAGAAGGTATTTTCTTTTCCTCCTGGCGTCTATATAAGCATATATACATGGTTTTATATATATATATATATATATATATATATATATATATATATATATATATATATATATATATATATATATATTGTTTTCTACCTTTCCTAGCATGACCAAAACTAGTACATTTTGGTTGGCATATGCAGGGAGTGAATCCATGGATTGAGGTGGATGGTGGAGTTGGTCCCGCTAATGCATATAAGGTAACCAAATTATTTACAGTTGCAGTGACACTGAAATGATTGTAGGGTATGTCTGGAAACCCAAAATTTGAAGGAATTCAATTGAATTCATTTCATTTTACGTACAAAGTTTCAAACTTTCTATATGAAATGAAATGAATTCAATTGAATTCCTTCAAAATTTTGTTTCCAAACACACCCGTAAAGTACGTTAAAGGAATTTGTTCGTTCATGCTAACAACCTTGGCATTTGACAATTTTCTTGATCCTATGAAAATTTGGTGTACGGTTCAAAACTGTATGTATTGAACGAGTTAAAAAAGCGTAAAAAAGTATTGAATCGATTCAGGTCCTTTTATAAGCTTTATTTCCCGCTACATGGTACTCATACTGAAATTTGACTGATCTCTATGTTGGTAAGGTAATCGAGGCAGGGGCAAACGCTCTAGTTGCTGGTTCAGCTGTATTTGGAGCTAAAGATTATGCTGAAGGTATATGTATATATACACACAACTCTCTAACGAATGATGTTTTGATGTCTTCACGTATACTCATTGCTGAAGTGGTTTTCTTTCATTCACAGCTATTAAAGGCATCAAAACAAGCAAAAGGCCAGTAGCAGTACCTGCTTGATCTATTGCAGAATGATCTTGTTTCATTAAATGTGTATGTGCCATTGTCTCTAGGTTAACATATCAATTCCCAATTTCATGACCATCCCTAACTCTGCAATATGATTATTTACAGTAATTATTGATGCCGTTCTTTAAACCGATCACCTCTACCATTTTTTATGTTTTCACAGATAATTCATGCAGTGGATGAACTGATGACAATCATGCCATTAAACGACTCTGCCAGATGCCATATATCAATAAGGAGTGCAGTGGGGTGTGCAATTTATAGGACTTGAATACAAACTTCTGTGAAGCATTTTGTAACAACTGGCAGTTTCATTAATGCTTCAGCTAGCATATTCTGTATTCTCCATTAAACACCACCTTTTGCTTTATCATAGACAATCGACTTGCCCCATAACTATTTGCGTCAATACAGAGCTTGAAACTAATGCAGTCCATAGATATAAAGCAGCAATCACTTGCATTGCACTCTGTAAGAATATACACAATAACGTTATCCCAAGGGGCAACTGGCATAAACTGTTCGGTAAAATATTGCCTATGAAGTAGTATATCACAAACGCTGCATATTATGTGCAAATATATACACCACAGTTGGATTGTTTCTGACTTTCTGCTCTGTTGTCTATATGGCCTGGCGGCACACAGGGCACGAGCCATGTCTTATGAGCCACTTGTCGACACATGTCATGTGGAAAGTGTGGTGGCAATGGGGTAAGCTTCTCACGGTTTCTCCTTTTATAATAATCTAGGAAAAAAATATACCAAGTATAGTTTTCATCAACATCACAGAACTAGGAAAAAAGGAAAGATGACAGATTCAAGTAATCCAACCTGCAAGCATATTGTGCAGCAGATGGTCTGTTTTGCCAAGGATTCATCCAAGGTATGACATGGCAATTTCTTTAGCGTGTCTCCTGATAATCCTGTACAAGTGACTTCACCTTGACTATCGTGGGTCTCGTCGTAGCTTAAATTAGCAATGTTAACCTGTTCATCCAGAACAAGTTGATTATGATTCCCATCAAAATAATAGACTTCACTTAGTTAACATTCACTTATACATATCTTTACAAGTCAAGGTTATCAGAGCTTCAGATAAAAGATGAATAAAGAAAACCTTGTGTCAATCAATGCATAATCAACACAACCTCAAGATCTGAAGTTCCTAAAAAAGTTCTTATCATCAAACCAAAAACGTTCAATGACGACCTAGCAAAATCTCAAACTTGAAAAGAACGGCTATAAAAACAAGTAACTATACATATGACAGAAAAACTGAACACTACACAAACATACTATTAATGCACACTTTTGCACATAAGAAAGCATAATCCCTACCGTTTCCAGAACCTTGAGAAATAGCTGCGAGCTGAATACTACAATTTACAAGAAACACCGCATGGAATTTGACAGAAATAATGGCTCAATAGCATCTCAAGTTGTGCACTACCAAATTATTTTATCATGTACTAGAATCTCTATACATTTGATATTGTTCATACCATATCAAATATCTAAACTCAATAGAGAGCAAGGATCAGCATGCTTTCAGTTCATGCATGTGATGAGAGCTATTAAATGCCATCAAATGAGAATGGTCAAGTAACTAAAATAGAATACCTGCCACTGGTAGGCGGTGAGGACAGGTGGGTTAAATTGTTCATCTACAAGCCTTCCCCTGAGAAGCTCTTCTATGAAATCTGCCTGGACCCAAGTCACAACATATATGAAAGACTTAGACAAGGATCTTCAGAAATTTCATTGTAAAAAGGACTATCATACGAACCATAGATGAAGGACCACGAGAACCCGATTGTTCTAAACACCAGTAAGCACGGGAAGCCTCTAAGACCTCAACAGAAAGCACGGCACCAGCAATGGCTCCCAATCCAGCCCCACGAAAAACTCCATAATCAGAAGCTCGGCCAGCTAACCCACCAGTAATAGCTCCACTGAAGACTCCGGCTGCCATTAAAAGCACATAAATAATTAACCGCTGAGTGCAGAAACCCCTAATTTTCAAAGAAAGGATTCAACTTTCCATAGCGAATAGGAATAGGTGCTAAAATTTGGGGGAAACATTACCTAGGGCGAAAAGCCCAGTGAGAGTGCCAGATATGGCGGAAGCGACAAAATTGGGGAGGAAATCGGCAATCCAATTGCCTCCGATTTCCAGTAAAGTGTCCATGAGAGGGAAGTAGGTGGAACCGCCGCACGAGTGGCATGGATCGGAGCCAGATTGGAAGTGGTTACAAGTGCAAGGAGGGGCGACATCCATAGAGAGGGAAGTTCAAAAGAGAGAAACTTGAGAGGAAGGAAAAATTGGGTATATGTGGAAATTGAGCGGTGGAATTGAAGCTAATTTTGGAGATAAAAGAGAAAAAAACGGAGGGCGGGGAGAGATCAGAGATGTTTGCAACAGTGAAAGTTCGAGGCGGGCAGCAAAGGTCGCTACTTCTTAGTTGATAATAATAGAAAGAAAGTGAAATTGCAATACACGTCTTACTTCTCCTGTTTGTATTTTGCCAGGTGGAAATTTGTTGGTTACTTAAACCAATATAAAATAAACTAAACACAGTTGAGAGTTCCAAAACATTGGGAACCATAAAATAAAGAAACCCAAAACAGATGTAAGACTAAAAATAACCAAACTGAACTTGACACAGAATTCATTACAGATTTATAGTTTTGCAGGATAACGAAACTGGAAAGGAATATGAAGAAATTTCTGTATATTCTGAAAATGTAAAATGCACATAACCCATCCAACCATATGGAAAGCAGATTCCTTGGAGGATGAGAACACAAAGTTGGCTTAACTCTTAACCTTATTGACTGGTTCGGCTAGCTGATTAACTCGCTCTAGAGTAAGCCGATTCAGCAATTTTATCTGTCACATTCATGAGCTAGTTATAATTTCAGAAAAAATGCAAAAAAGTGGTACTGAATAAGGAGATACATTCAAGATGATGATATTCCTTCCATGTGCTGCAGATGATTCAAATACTACATGTATCCAGATGACTCGAAATGCAAATTTCCTACCTGTCTAAGCTTCTATTTGCAGCTTGCTATTTGCTGAAAATGTTTTGTCTGACAATTCGATCCCACAACATCGCCACTCTGCTTACACAGCGTGCATTGGTAAATTGTCAGATTCTTGGATGTAGCTTTGAAGACATTTTTAAAATTAGAAGAAGACTTCAGATACAGAACCAAAAAGGACAGCTTTTGTCAAGCTCCCAAGTTAAACAAGGACAGATGCCATCTTTTATAGGTTTGGTCTATAAGTAAAATTGAAACAATGAGCTGAGTTTTAGAACTAAGATTAGTGATCCGGTCAAGGTTTACTAATTACTAGACTATCACAATCGAATCACAGAAAAGGAGAACAGAACGAACATTGTCGGTTGAGTACCTAGGAAAATGGGCATTTCTGCAAACACTTCCCTGCTATTTCTTATACCTGCATCAAACTGGAGTAAAATATGGAGTACAAACATAAAAGGAACTGAAAGGAAAACTTATATGCTAATCATATTGATATCAAATCCAAACATACAAATCCTAGCATAAAATTCTAACTTATCTCTTATTATTTTGTAAAATCAAAACAACTAAACATCAACATGAATATCAAAGTCAATTTCCAACAAAAACAAATAAGATGTAAGCATCTCCAATTTTAATTATCTGCAATGAACAAGCATTTTGGGTATCAAAAAAACGAGGAGAGACTCTTCAATGTTGCTTTAATTAAGTTCAATGCTTTTAGAACAGGGTTTACATACTGACAAAAGGCTTTTGAAATGAAACGAAAGAAAATGACAACCACAAGGATGGAAAAAAGACCAACAAAATTTCCAAGTCTAGTAATGAATAACTGGTATTATTGAATCCAAGGTTTACTTATGTAAATGCAGTAAAATTCACGAGTGCTAAATCAACAATGCTTATTTTAACAAACCATGGGAAGCTCTAGGAATACAAAAATAAAACTATGTCAATCAACAACTCATCATATACACATGTTATGCTCCTTACTGACATTTAACGTCACGAGTACCATCCACTGAAGTGTAAAATTCCCATCTGAGTACCTTCTCATCAAGTGGATGGCAATTTACGCACCCATTTTACTATATACATTATCCACTGTCAACATCAAAAAGAATCTTCCACCACATTTTATGGACCTGATACTATGACAAACCTGATGTTATCGAGTCCTTAGAACACTCTAAAGCTGATTTCAGATAACCATTTGCTTGATAACCTCTTGTTAAGACTTGACTTAAGGCTTCATTAGGCAAAACACCCATCTTTATTATGTCAGCATGCAACATCATCACATTGTTCATATGCTTTGCATTTAGATGCCCCTGCAACATGATGGCATAAGCCAATGTATCTGGTCTTACACTACTGCATCTCATACTCGAGAACAATCTACTAGCTTTAAACATATACCCTTCCTTGCACAAAGTTTGAATCAAACACGTGTAAACCACGTGATTTGGATAACACAAACTATCGTCAATTACTTGATTTCCCGTTAGGTCATTTGCAGTCTTGCTTAAGAAAAATTGCACCGCATCGGCAGTCTTCCCAGCTTTGCAGAGGCCATCAATCAAGCAACTAATAGTGAAAACATTGGGAATTTGCCCTTCCTCTAGCATATGCTCATATAGCCTAAGGGCTTCTTTGATGTTGTTAGCTTCACAATGTCCCTTGATCAAAACCGTAAAAGAAACGACATCTGGCAGAATGTTTTTTATTACCATTTCTGAGTACAAACCCATGGCAGATTGCATGTTTCCCACCTTGCAATAACTGTCGATTAATGTAGAAAAGGTGATGACATTTGGTTCTATACCCTTTTTCGTCATTTCAGAACATGCCTCCAAAGCTTTCTCCATGTTCCCTTGCTTACAATATCCATCAATTAGCGTGTTGTAGATTATAGAATTAGGAGCAATCCCCTCCTTCTCCATTATTCTCAGCAAACCATCTGCTTCAGTAATTCCACCTAAGCAACAAAAACTCTTAACAAGTATGCTATAAGTGAAAATGTCTGGAAAAATGTTCAACTTTTTCATCTCCAAGAACAAATGCATCGCTTTGGAGATATTCCCAGCCTTAGATTGCCCATCAATCAGTGTATTATAAACAACCACATTTGGAACAACACCATACTTGACCATGTGTACAAAAATGTTACCTGCTCCAAAGACTTCACCTGATTTGCAAAAAGCATCAATCAAAGTACCGAATGTCACGATATTCGGCAGCAATCCATCACTAAGCAGTTCCTGATACAATACAAGCGCCTGCTCTACATTGGCAAGTTTGCAAAATCCGTCCATTACAACGTTATAAGTATACAAATTGGGAAGAACTCCGGAATCCTTCATTATTCCAAGCATACTCTTTGCTTCATCCATTTTACACTCGCTGCAAAGACCACGAATAAGGATGGTATAGGTTACAACCGTTGGTTTAATCCCTCTCTTTAGCATCTTATTGACCAAACTCTTGGCTCCCAAAATATCACCTTGCCTACAACAAGCATCGACCAATACACTGTAAGTGACAACAGTGGGCACTAATCCACGAGAAATCATGTCCTTGTATAAATCCCAGACGGAAGCAAAGCTCCCCTTTTTAATTAACCCACCTAAAAGTGAATTACAAACTGGAATTGCAGGAAGCATTCTACCTTGACGATACGCCCTTACGGCTTCATCGACAAATCCCATTTCACAATATGCAATGATCAGCACTCCGAAAACATGGGGATTAAAGTATGAACCTTGCGGCTTACTGAGGGAATTGAAAATCATCGAACAAACACGGTGCGGCTTGCGAGATCGGAGGAGATTCTGGATCAGGCATTTTGTCAAGCACTTGGCAGATGTGTATGTTCTTGCATTCGTAAAAGCATGAATTTTGGCGGAATATAAATCCAAATTCTCGGCTAGGTTTTGTTTGGGTGCGGAGGCAATGAAGTCCCGAACTTCTTGAGGGGTTTCAGAGTCGAAGATAGTGGTGTTGAGATTGGAGGAAGAAAAAGAAGATGATGATGTAAAAAATAGATGGGTTGGAATGGTGGTTTTAAAAGGAGCAAGAGATTTTTTTGGCGGGAATTGCTTCAGCATTGTTGTGAAATAACAATGAGAAGAGCTCTAATTCTATTTGATTGCCAATTCAATGGAAATGTAGAAGAATTGGCAGGCGCAAGCTGCCTCTCAATTAAAAACCTAATTACCTTTCTCTCTGTTGAGATAAAACATTTTAAAATGAACGTATAGTTCTTTAGCTCTGGTCTACTCTTCAAATGTTAACGAGCTCCAGATTTGTGCAGCAATATATATTCCGTCTTCTTCAGAGATTCAAAACCATAGCATTTCTCTCTCAAATCCACTCCCAAATTGTGATTAACGGCTTTACACAAAAAAATTTCATTCTTGCTAAGCTAATTTCCTTCTATATAGATTCTGGTCATCTCCACTCTGCACATAAAGTATTCAGAGATTTACAAACTGCACCTGTTGCCCTATGGAACCATGTAATCAAAGGCTATGCTCGCAGCGAACTACCTCGAATGTCTGTTATATTGTTCAATCAAATGGGGGCTACGGAGGTAAAACCTGATGGGATTACTTATTCGTTGCTATTGAGCGGTTGCGGTAAGTCAAGGTTGTTAAGAGAGGGCGAGCAATTGCACGGGAGAGTTTTGATCAATGGATTTTGCTCTAATGTGTTTGTGAAGACGAATTTAATTAATTTTTATGCAATGGTTGTTGCTGATAATGGCGTATTGTATGCACGTCAAGTGTTTGATGAAATGAGCGAGAGAGATAAAAATGTTGTGACTTGGAATTCGATGCTTGCAGGGTATATGAGGTGTGGAGACGTTAATGGGGCGAGGAAGGTGTTTGATGAAATGCCTGAGAGAAATGTTGTCTCGTGGACTACTATGATTGCTTGGTATGCTCAAAATGGAAAGTGTAAACAAGCGTTGAATTTGTTCAATCAAATGAAGAAAACTGATGTTGAATTGGATCAAGTATCTTTAGTGGCAGCACTATCAGCATGTGCTGAACTGGGAGATTTGAGATTAGGAAAGTGGATCCACTCGTATATCGACAAAAACTTGATCGGCAAAAACCACTCGTTGCTGATCACTTTAAACAACGCCCTTATTCACATGTATGGTAGCTGCGGTGAGATTGAAGAAGCTTATGAAGTATTTCGAATGATGCCACGAAGAAGTAGGATTTCATGGACGTCAATGATCACAGCATTCGCGAAACAAGGATACGCTCAAGACGCTCTTTACATCTTTGACTTGATGCAAAGCTTGGGATCGGCGAAAGAAGCAAAGCCCGACGCGATAACATTCATCGGTGTTTTATGCGCTTGCAGCTATGCTGGACTTGTCGACGAGGGATGCCGATTCTTCAGGGAAATGATTCAAATTTGGGGTATAACACCCCGAATCGAGCACTATGGATGTATGGTCGATTTATTAAGTCGTGCTGGTTTGTTGAACGAAGCATATGATCTCATTGAAAGCATGCCCATGAAACCGAATGACGCCATATGGGGCGCTTTACTCGGCGGTTGCAGAATTCACAAGAATGCTGAGCTGGCGTCTGGCGTGGCAACAAAATTAGCTGCGGAGCTTGATCATGACAAAGCGGCTGGCTATCTTTTGCTCATTGCGCAAGTATATGCAGCGGCCGAAAGGTGGGAGGATTTTGCTAGGGTGAAAAAAACGATGGCCGAGATGGGTTTAAGGAAGCCTGCTGGCAGGAGTTATGTTCGAGTAAATGGTGTGGTTCACGACTTTGTGGCAGGCGATGGGACTCAAAAGGTTGAGCCTTTAGTCTATGAGATGGTTGGGAAGATGAGTCAGCAAGTTGAGTGGTTAGGTTGTCGACAGGAAACTCGGGAAGTGTTTTCGGTCGTTGATGGTTAACAAGTTGCGAATGGTGCATTGAATTCTCTTGTTGTCAGTTTGATTCACGCTTATTATGTTACTGAGCCACGAGGTAATAACCCATGCATCGTATTTGGGACATTGTATTCCATAAGAAAAGTAAAACATGGTACTTGGATTTGCTGCAAAACTCACAAGAGTTACGGTAATTGAAGTAAGAAACCAACAACCAAACTTTAATCTCCTGCTAGGTGGAATAGGTTGTTACCAAATCATGAAGTGTGAAGACTATTCACTTTGAGGTGCAAAATATTTCATATTTATTAGTGATTGGAAAAGTTTATTTTAAAATTTTCAAGAGATTTACCGGTGAATGTGAGCTTACTTTAATATCGCGGTTGCATACAATTACAAAGAAAAATTATTTTCATGATCAAGTGTTGTGTATAAATACATATACTTAGGATAAAAATAAAAGTTAGTGATGTTTAAGGATTTTTGGATTAGATTTTTAAACTCAGTAATGTGAAATGGCATGAGAAAAAGAATATATAGATTGATCCCCCGTTTTGCGTATCGTGTTGTGTCGTTTTTTCAAGCGCATTTATACTTATCTTAGGCCAAAGGAGTTTGGAGTTGGAAATTGAGTTATGTTTGTTTGCATGTTCAGAAACCCTTACAGAGAAGCAAAGCCCAACCAAATTCCCATTTCTCACGCTTCTAATCCTTTTAATCAAGAAGCCAATTTCATTTCCTTCCACCAAACAAACAAACAAGGCCTGAACACTGTTCATTTCGCGCGTATACATACAACACGTGTTCCTTCTCCCTTAGCTACTTATCTTCGCTAATGGAGGAAAAGCCCGAAATTGCCTTCTTCGATGTTGAAACTACAGTCCCTACTCGATCTGGCGTGAAATTCGCCATTCTAGAATTCGGATCTATTTTGGTGTGCGCTAGGAAGCTGGAGGAGCTCAGGAGCTACTCCACCTTGGTCCGACCCGCTAATCCTTCTCTAATCTCTGCTTTATCCGTTCGCTGCAATGGAATCACTGCTGAATCCGTTGAGTCCGCTCCTAGTTTTGCTGAAATTGCTGACACTGTCTTTGACATACTCAATGGTGAGTTAGAGCTCGCCTGCTGAATATTTCTATCTCATGTAAATGAAGTGGGGTTTGTTTGTTTGTTTGTTCAGGGAGAATTTGGGCCGGACATAATATCTTGAGGTTTGATTGTCCTCGAATCAAGGAGGCGTTTGCTGATATTGGACGCCCACCGCCTGAACCTAAAGGAATTATTGATTCCTTGGCTTTGTTGACCCAAAAGTTTGGAAGGAGAGCTGGTGATATGAAGGTACCATCAATTTTTCGTGTTTATACCCTTGGAAAGCTTTTTTCAGGAAAATTTTGATGTATATTTTTCTTGTTTTTGTGCAGATGGCTAGTCTTGCTTCTTATTTTGGGCTCGGAAAGCAGACGCATAGGTAATCCATGTTGTTCATAAAGAATTATTTTTCCTGCTTTCTGTCTCTTGCATATAAGTATGTCACCTCTGTTTGTTGATGAATTTTCAGGAGTTTAGATGATGTTAGAATGAACCTTGAAGTTCTCAAGTACTGTGCCACTGTGTTGTTCCTGGTAATTCCACAGTTCAATTGCTTTGTCGTTCATTTTTTTAATGCCTAGCTCTTCATTGAACCTGGTGTACATTTTTCATTCTGATTGGCAATGATTTGGCTTTACTTTGAAGTTTCTCTTGTGCGGCAGGTATCTTTTAAGCACTTTTCTTGTTCGACCTCTAATGTGTTTTATTGTCTCATTATCTTTTAATTTAAACAACTCCAACGGATTTTCTTTACTTTTAACAGATTTTATGTTTTAAGGGAATACGGGTTAACTTGTTTTTAGAGATCACTAAATTATTGCTATTTAGACACGTGAATGAGTTGTGTAGTAGTAAATAGCAATGATTGTACCAACCTACCATGAAATTTCAAACTGGGCATCCAAGTGAATGCTGGAATTGTTCATTAAATTTGTTATAGTTACAAATTGACCTAAATCTGCCATATATGCAGGAGTCAAGCCTCCCTGAAGCATTTCCAGATAAAAGTTGGGTTTCACCTAATGCTACTACTAGAAGTCGTAAAAATGGAAAATTGTCTCCTCCAGAAGGGCCTGGAATGAACACAAACTCTCCCTCTTCAAGTTCAAATATTGCCAATGTTTCGCTTCCAAATAATGGCACTGATGGAAATCCTTCGTTGTTGTCTCTCCTTGCACATGCTGCATCTAATAGTAATACAGCTCAGGAAGATCCTTTTGATATGCGTGTTCTTAGCAATGAGATAAACTCTGAATCCCTAGACGAAGTATCCATGGAAGAAAAAACTCTGACAGAGTCTTCAATGATACCTTCATCAGTGACCAATCAAGAGGGTTCCAATGGCTGTTCAGGATTTTTGGAGCCTGCTGAAGTTTCTAGTTCCTCTATTAAGGTGGCATTTGTTCCGTTCTTTCGTGGCACTCAGAAAATGATATTATTGCACGACGAAGTTCCTCTGCAGCTATATTGTCAAAGTTTAAAGGTAAAATTTGGGTTGAGCACAAAATTTACTGATTATGCTGGACGACCACGCTTGAGCTTTGTGGTTGAAGTGTCTCCTAGCTTATGTGAAGTTCTCGAAGCTTGCAATGGTATCACTCAGAAGATGTCAGTGGAATCGGGTACCAGCTCTGAGTGGAGGCATGTTTTGAACAAAGGATGGGGCTACAACAGCCGCCCTACAATTAGACTGAAGTAAGTTTCGATCCTTTTTTATTGTTTGGATAAAGCAAATATGCAAATTGTTGCCATGGAAATGTGCAACTATGAAGTATGACAACTGTGTTGGGTGTGGTGCTTTTACATTGTTGCTGTTTCCAAAACTTCATTACTGAAATATTACTTATTTTAGTTTTGCTAAAGTAATTTTTTGAAGGATCTAAGAATTGAACTTTTCACTCTTGTTATTTTTGCAAGTATGCCTGTTGAGCTAAGCCTTGTTGTTATCATTAAACTGACTAGACAATTTTTGTGCACTAAAAGTTGAGCTTCTTTTGCTGTTCATCTTTGCTTGGTTTCTTTGTGTTAATTTTTACATAGAATGAGTAACTGAGCTTTGATTAAATTAAACTGGATCTTTTGAATTGGAAGTTAAGTGTTACATGGTCTTATTCATATGAAATGTACTAAATTCATCAAAACCCTTGAAGTAGCCTAATTTATCTTCTGGTTTACACAGCATACCCACTAGAGTGAAAGATGATGTTGCTCAGTTCGCAACAGAGATATATCAGAGAGATTCTTGTGGGAGCAACCAAAAACTTGTATTCAATACGTGTGATGCTACAGAGCTTGATTCCTGGCTCATTCCAGGGACCATTTTGAATGCATGCTTCACCTTGGAACCATATGACTTTCATGACATGGCTGGCATTCGATTAGTTGCAAAACAGTTAATCATACACCGAGAATGAAGTGAGGGAGATGTCTCCTATCCATTTGTACTATATTTATAATTAGGCCAACATTTGAAACACAGAAGAAATCAGTTTCATTTATTTGCTACTTATTGTTTTAGACTGGTTACTGAAACATTTGTTCATTTGTTGATTGTTGACCTTAGCTCAATAGTATTCCATCTCATTTCTGCAATGTATCACCGATATCGAAAGCTTAAGTTTAATTTCAAAAAATTTTCCCGTCTGCAGAATATCAATTCTTGTTACATAATATAAATGTTACACCAAAGTGATATAGTGGGATCTAGAGCATTAGACACCCTAAAAGTTTTGATTAAACTTGATACATGAACTCCATAATGGATAATTTCAAGGTCTCTTTGTCCTTGACATTATTGCAGTATGTCTTGAATTTCACAGATGATAGTAGAATCGAGCCTGCCCTTTCTCCTTCGATCAGGGAAATTCTTCGTAGGAAAGCTCCAAAATAACACATCTTTACAGCTGTCACTTAACTCTACAACAAGTAGAACCAGAAATAATTTAGCATCCAACAAGGAATGCCAACAATGAGTAGTTAAGACTTCAGGCTTCTGAGAGCTCCTCTTAAGGACTTCGAAAAAAGAAGTTTCGCAACTGCAAGGAACATAAGAAATAGAATCCACCAGAATTCTATATTAGGATCCTGATGGATCATCTTCAGGAGAAGAATCTCGAGATGCGTCGTCATCCTCGTCATCATCATCGTCGTAATCAGTATTAGCAGGCTGCCCATTAAGATCGACATTCACGCCATTCATCTTCCTCACAAACTGACCCCTTACACGAGGCCTCCGTTCAGCGAGCTTTTTCCTGTTAACATATCTGATCTTCTTGTCAAAACAACGCTCCTTCCTTTTCTGTCGGAACTTCATCAACGCCGCCTCTCTTCTGTCCAGTTTGTTTGCTTTCGCGTCATTGGAAGTCGAGTTCCCATGCGATGGCCATGAATGGGGGGTTGCAGGCGGCATTTGGCCAGGCTGTAAACAGAAATTGACAGGGTAATATGGGAATGATCCCATACCAGTTATTTGGGAACATTGTTGAAGATGTTGATTGTATTGAGACGCAATGGCAGCGTTGCTTTGAATCTCGTGCATATTCTTTTGATATGTTTGCGCTGACAATGGCATCATGACTTGATTCATTACCCCTGACATGTAATAAGGATAAACATTTTGGGAAGACAAACCAGAAGCATCGTGTTGGATTTCGTTTCTGGGATGGAAAAGAATTTGATTGTGGTTTTCATCCTTGTAATTTGTTTGAGAAAAATCTCTAGACACGGGTGGTGTACAAGATCTCTCGAGAGGAACAGAATCGGGGATGCTGGACTTTTTACGGAAGTCTTCTTGTGAACATATCTCCCATGTATCTCTAAATTGAACATCATTAACCGCTTCACAATCAAATGCTTGAGGTTTGTCTTCCAACCCCAAAATTTCAGCAACGTTGTCCTCGCTGATCACAAACCTTTGAGGATTGTTTTTGGCTGATGTTGCCTTCACATAAGTGAAG
The DNA here is from genome assembly GCA_949673415.1 of Euphorbia schlechtendalii. Taxonomy (NCBI): domain Eukaryota; kingdom Viridiplantae; phylum Streptophyta; class Magnoliopsida; order Malpighiales; family Euphorbiaceae; genus Euphorbia; species Euphorbia schlechtendalii. The sequence continues at coordinate 41,416 of CATIWQ010370071.1, forward strand.
AAGGCAGAAGATTCGCCAATCTTCAGTTGGCTCTTCTTTGGAGCAGATGATAAAACTTGTCCTGAAAAATAATATTTTCCCAAATTATACACATTAAAATCAGCTTTAACTTGATCTGCTAGAAACAAAAAATATCACCATAAAACAAGGAAAACAAGCGCCTCAGCAAGGTACTTGGGTTTCTTCCACAAAAAAATGAGCACAAAATTTCAAAAAGTGCCATCTCGTTAATTTACATTTCAAACCTGCAAGCATTACGCAACTTTACTTGTTTCATTATTTTAAAACAATTACCAGATTTGCAGATAGCTTTGCAAGAACATCATTTTTCAATGCAAATCCCGAAATTTCAAATTGGAAGAGTAATTCTCACTATTTCATCTACAAACCCAGTTCAATTCAATGAATTCAATCTTTTATACCTTGTTGACAATTCGAACTCTTAAATGAAACCATACCATACATTGCAATTGAGAGTCATTTTACAATTGCACGACTGGGAAAGTTAAAAAAATCTTTATATCCACCCAGAACAAGATGATAGAAGCAAAAACTGATAGTGTGTAAAACAGCAGCTAGCACGAATAAAGTAGCTCACCAGTTTTGCGATCACTTATTCCAGGTAGATCAGGCTGATATTCCAGTGGATTACTCGATGAAGGCTCATAAGTAACAATACCAGCAACAGCAGCAGCAATGGACTAAAAAAGAGATGCACAAACTTTAATAACATTGAAAATTTGGACCCTTGATCACATTTGTTGAAAAATAAATGCTAGGTTACAGAGTAATCTGTTAATCAAGCGTGTGACCAAGACATTATATGCATGGTAGATATATGTATCACCAGATTAGTGGCTGGCATAATTTACAAAGACTAATTCAGCAGGACTTAAACAAACATAACATAAATCTCAAACTAGGACATAGCAAAGAAATCGATGTACAAAATCTGCAAGTCAAAATTTTATGCAGCTCATAGATGCAATAGTCTAACAACATAAAATCCTACTTCTTCACTTTCGAGACTTGTCATCCGAAAAAAGCATAAACGTAAATATGATACTTGCCTCATCTTCTGGATGGATTGATGCACCCACATCAGGATTTGGGCACCTTCGAGGCCTATCATCTGTGTCATCTGAGAACAGAGTAGTGCTATTTGTGTTGCCATCACTAGGATCAGACACTACCAGATCAAATTCATAATTCAGCATTCCCTTCTCTGCTAATCCAAGCTGACAAAATTCAAAAATATTAATGAATCCTCAGTCCTGCTTCAGAAAAAAATATTATCTGTATAATCAAATAAACATATATGAAACCCCAACGATGTGTCACCTCTATGCACAAAAAGGTATTTTCACAAGCAAGATATACATAATACTATAAGTTCAAACATAGCAGCATTACAGTAGAAAGTCACTAGGTAAAACCATACATGTGCAATAATATAATCACTTTTACATCATATTAGTTCTAAAAAAACATTAAAGGGAAAAACCATAGCCAAAATCTGCTTGACATGCATGCTACTTTTCAAGGCACAAAGCTTATACGCAAAATATAGCAAACCAACCATGCGCCTCCTTCTCCACATGTGTGTCCATAGGTTTAACAGCTCATTAGTGCGTAAAGGCTTCACAAGGTAGTCTGCTGCCCCTAGCCTCAAGCACTTAACGACAATTGGGACCTCATCATGCGCTGACATCACTTATCAAAAGCCAAAATTCAAACACGAAGACCTACGTCAAAAACAGCTCTTTTGCAAAAGAAAAGTACAGAACATAAGAAAAAGGATGATACGACAGTCTTACTGATCACAGGAATGCGGCGTAACTCTTTATCTCTTGTGATGTACTTCAACATCTTCATGCCTTTGTTCATAGGCAGGTCAACTTCAGCAAGTATGATATCGATATCTGGGCCCTCAGCATTTAATGCATCAATCACTTGTCTAGGAGACCTCACTGATGTAACTGTGAATGAAAAATGCAATGTCATTGCAAAGATTGATATTAATTAAGGAACTGGGAAAGTATTCAAACAGCTGCTCAATTCGGATGAAGAATTCTGTATCTCACGAATCAGCAACTACAGCTTGAAAATCCCACCATTTTAAGAAAAATCTCACACATTTCACAATCAAATTACAGTGGATACTCCACAAAACCAGCATCCAAAAAAGTGCGAGGCTAAGATTTAGAACTCCATAAAATTGAACAAGAGTAAGAAGTCTCGCATAGGCATAACCATCCACAAGGCCTCATTGTTGTGTTATGAGAATATATTGAATTCAGATCACCTTATCACAACAACTGTTCATCCCTATTCATCTTGTGTTTTACAAACAAAGTTTCTTAACACCAATGTATCAAAATTTATTTCAACGCGCTACGCAAAAGTAAAGATGTGAAAATATCAATCACTGTCAAATTACTATTCGGAGAATTGATTTTCAGCATCAATCAGGTAGGAGGATAGCAACGCTAGAAAACAAAATGAGATCAGGTTTGTATAATTTTGTTTCAAAAACCAAAAACCAAAGTAATTTCTTCAAAACATCCACAAATATATGAATCTTCAGTATATCTAACCAACTAGAACATCATCAAAACTCAGTTTCAAATTTTCCTAATTCAGCTTCAACACACCAACACAATTCAAAAACTTCAACAACTTCATAAATCCACTTCAAGTAAACAACTAAATATGATTTTTTTATAGTTCCTAAAAGAATAAATAATAGTACAATATAATTCAACCATAATCATATAAGAAGCAACAAGTATACCCTGATAAGAACACTTCAGCAGAAGTGTAAAAGCTTTGTCGGAGCTCTTTGAATCATTATCACAAAGCAAAATCCTGACTTTGCTTCTATCAATGAAACCATCTCCACACTTATTATTACCAGCACCAAAGCTGCAGCCGCCTCCCCCGATCTCCTTGTTCAAATTCAGCTCTTTCCCTTCCATACCTCAAAAACCCCTAAAAAAAATCAGCAACTTAACCCCCAAACTGCCTTCCTCCCTCTATGTGAGACACAAACAACAACACTAAAGGCGAAATACTATACAACTTCCATTAAAAACCTCCCTCGCTATCCGTACATCGATTAGTTTATAAAACAAACAGACACCAGAACTACAACATGAAGTAAAATCCAAAAAAATCCTTTCAGAAAACGAAAAGCTGCAACGACATGGATAGTTTTTAATTTTATAAGCGCTTTCCATAAACGTGAAGAGGAGACAGACAAGAGTCAGGATATTTAACGGGCCGCCTAAAAGATCTCAGTGGGCCAGGAAGGCAAATCAAGGGTTAGAAATGGATCACCGGGAACAAGCGCATGTTAGCTTAAAGCCGATGCGATCTCCTCTTCTCCCGCTCCGATTCCGAAGTCGGCCATTGAAAGAACCAGTAGAAAAACGAAGCGAATTAGGTTCTTACCTTCTTGCTCTATCAAGCCATTTCCTTTCTTTTCTCTTCTCTGCTTTTTCCCCTTTTGATATGGAATAATATTTTTTGGGTGCTAACGTGCGCCGAAAGAGAAAGGGTGACGAAAGGGAGAGAGTGCGCTTCCGGCGTAGTTTAGAAAGATGAGAATACGTGGCAGGTTGGGACCGGAAAAAGCGAAAAAGTGCAATAAAAAAGGGAAAGAGGGCGGAGTGTATTTGGATAGTTTGGTAGAGATAGAGAGAAAGCCACGTCATCCATAAAGATCTTTTACGAACAAAATATCATAAGATAAATATTCTAGCTATCTTTAATTTTTAGGGGAGAAAAAGAAAAAGAAATGGAAAATCTAACAAGTTGGTATAAAAAAATAAAATGGGTAGATAGTGGATGTGCAAATTGCAATTGTTAGAAAAAGATGCTAAATGAATAGTAAGAAATTAGGCAAAACAACAAAGGACATCAATGGCCAACCAACCATTATTGCACATGTTTTTTCTTTCATTTTAAACCGCTTTCAAGTTTCGAGCAATTGCAGAGATGTCTCTATGTGTTCATAATTTTACGGGTTTTTAGCTATGTCGATATAAACTACCTACACTTCATTATCGGTTCGACCCTAGTATGAGTCTTGTGTGAGCTTGGGCTGCTTTTTACTTAATTGCATGGTGTTACATATACTGTTTTCCCTTCCTTGATTCTACAAAAGAAATAAAGAAAATTCGGACTAAAAATCATAGTATTTAGTATTGTTCTACGTGCAAATGCTATTTACTCCATGAATGCTAGATAGCTACTTATATTTATTGTTTATTCCACAAGACTTATGATGAATCATAAGAGGATTTACTAAATGGTATGGGAGCAAATACGGACAATAACGGTATTTTTAAAAATCTACAACTCTAAAACATTGAAGAAAAGTGTAAACAATTAATAGAAAAGTAGATTAAAAACGTTTGGGAGGAAGGCTATTTTGATGTGCATCTTTTAAAGCATTTTTAAGATTCTGCGTAAGTGCGGAATGCTTCGTGCAACAGACTGTCTTTTAAAAGAATAAGAAAAAAAGTACGTAATTTTATTTGCAATTCAAAAACATGATAGTTAATAGACAAAATCATGATAAAATGTACTAGCATATATAATTTTTTTTTTACAATTATAGTGCATCAATGGCAATTAAAAGAGAGAATGAATGAAAAGAAATAGAAATAGAAATGCAGGGAAAACGATACATTTATGAGAATAGTGAAATGAGTACAAGGATAGTGCTAATTATGAGAGAGCTTGAAATATAAGATTATTTGTAATCTGTAGACTCAGAGGTAACGACCAAATCTCTAAACAAACAATCTAGTTGTCGATTCAAATCAATGCATAACTTCATACAAGAATGAATAGCAGAATAACTTTGACCAATGAGTTAGAAAAGTTATTAGTAAAAGAGCATACCTAGGAAAACAGAACACTTATGCATAACAAAGATGCAAAGAGTTGCTTCAGTATGAATGTCAATTAAGGAGCATAAGCAAGAGATGTTGGATTCGAAAGAAAGAACCAGCAAAAATGATTTCCTTGAAAACCAAAGCTTTCATTTATAGGCATTAGTAGCAAAGCTACTCCTCTATTCAAGTATTTTGGATATGTCTGGTTGTTGATAAAAGATTCATTCCATACTACAACTTGGCAAGCAAGACGAAATAGATCTAAAATAAACTTTACATATCCAATTGGTATCTTGCCTTCACAACAGGATAAAAAATCAATTAAAGTCAAACAATTGTCCTTTTGGACATGTATCAAAAAAAAATTATATCATGTTGATCCTTTATTTGGTATAGTTGATAACAATGAGAAAAGAGAAAGTTCAGTTGATCTACAGAATCAGAGATAAGAATCAATGGATATATGCATATAATGTTATTAGGATCGTAATTAGGAATAGAGAGTTTTCCCTATTTAATATTGTATTCCTATATATTATAATATTGTACGGTGGTATAAATATTCAATAATTTCAGAATACTCATTCACGTTTCTGTGATTGAGATTCCCAAAACCCTAGATGTATCTATCAGCCAGCTGACAGTGAATAATGCTGCTAGCAATAACGAAAACAATCGAGGCAAAGCTTACCGTTATTGCATCTTGCTGTCCTGGTTCCAACAACTCACCCCTAGCAGCATCATTCCCATTCACAGAAGTGACGCGTCTAGATTCATTCTTCAAATTGTTCAAATCAGTCTTGTACACTCGTAACTTAGTCAGAACTGTTAGTATTTTATTGGAAATGGATCAACTAATTGACTAATACAATTGTAATATTACTTCAAATAAATCGGGAGTGTGCGGAGTGCACGCTTGTTTGAGTTCTATTACGATATCGGGACCCCGGGAGCAGGGTCCAAGGGACAGTTCACTGGCTGGAAAAATTTATTATTTTAGCTCATAAGTTATCGTAAAATTCTTTTTCAAATGAATTTGGTACACGAAAAATCATAGTTTGGACACAGTCTGTGTCGTGCTCGCAACACTGGCTCGCGCTCGGGACTTGTCTTCACCGAGAAACAGAAAGTCGGGATGTTAAAGTCACGATAACGACACGCTCTTATTTTTTCAGTGTTGTAATTTCTGTTGACGGTTATAAATTGAACGTTGGAAGAAAATAACTATAAATACAGTTATTTTTTGAAGATAATTCCATTTGGCAAAACACATATTACGATGCATAAGATGTATAACAATTTTTCATTTTATGTTTTTGATTCTTTTATTTTATCTAATTGAACTTTTTGTAAAATCGTAAAATAAGATTTAATCTAAAAAATGTTGGTCACGATTTCAAAAATATCCAATTCTTCCCGTTGTTAGCCGGAAACAAGCAATGTTAGGTGGAAGACTCCTAGCATGTCCATCTTTATAAGCTGAAGAGATTCAGATAAATGTCTTATAGTGTGTGAAAATGAGAATCAAGTGAAAGAAAATGGGTTTTGTACTACCAAAGAGTCAGCTGCATCCAATGCAGCCATTATTTCAGAAAGCTTCTGCTTGTTCAGCTCTGCTAAAACAGAAATCATTGCCTATGAGATGTTCAATGTCTATTCCCTCTAATTGAAAAGATTCAGTCCAGAAATGGACATAGAGCTGTAAACTAGCCGAGCCGAACCGATTTTGGGTCTATTCATGTTCGTTTATTTAATTTTTAAACGAACACGAGCCGAGCCGAACACAAATTCGAGCTCAAAATTCTGTTCGTGTTCGGTTCGTTTAAATGTTCGTTTATTCGCGAGTTGTTCACGAACAACTCATTTATCGTGTTTGTGAACAGTTCGTTAATTTATTCACGAACAAGCTTGTTTATTGTTCGCGAACATTACTATTTAAGTACAAAAATACAACAAAGAATAGTAAATCTGAATTCAGAATATTCATAAATTTGAAATTTTACCTTAATGATGGAGCCGAGTGAGAAATTGTGAGTAGAATTGAGACGACCGAGTGAAATAGAGAGGCACAGAAGAAGAATGAAGTGAGAAAATGAGGCTTGAACTTCAACCATACTCAAAGAGGTGATTTTTTATGATTGCGGCTACGAAGAGACTCTGAGAGTAAATCCTATTTTCATTTGTCAAAGTCCAAACATTTATATACCATTATTTTAGAATAAAATTGGGCCAATAAAATATTAAAAGTGGGCTTTGTAATTGAGTTGGGTGGGGTGGGAAACAATTATTTGTTTAGAATTTTATAGTTATATTTATATAATTTTATTTTTTTATATGTAATAATAATCGAACTATTTCATGAAAATTAATCGAGTCTGTTCACGAACTTCTAATCGAGTTTGTTCACGAACAAACGAGCCGGGTTTTATCTTGTTCATGTTCAGTTTGTTTATTATTCGAACCATAAATCATGTTCACGAACTGTCCATTTATTAATCAAATCGAGCCAAACCGAACTTTTATCGAGCCGAACATCGAGTTATTCACGAACTGCTTGGTTCATTTACAACCCTAAATGGACATCATGCCCTAACGGATCGATTCCTTTTATCTATAAGAAGTTACCTCCATCGAGACCACGACGTAGGGATCTCGGATCTGAAAGATTGAATTTGGATTCGCGGGTTTCACAATTTCTCGCGGAACCGTCGCGGGTTTAATGAATTTCCCTTTATGCCGATGTTGTTTTCCTTATTTATGTTGCACGCTCATATTTCGCACTCTTTTCTGTTTTCCCGCGCTTTCGTCACCATTACATTCTATCAATTTTAGTTGAAATTTATGATCCTCTTTTCGTCATTTCTTCATTTCCTTTTGTTCCAGTCGCGTTGTAAAGAAGCAATTTTGTTCAAAGAATGGAACCTATGGTCCTAAGTCTCTGGTTTGATGGTTTTTTGAATAGCACACCACCTGTTCGATGAAATTCCCAGCAGAAGGATGAATTGCTTGTTTATTCGAAGATCGGCAAAATTTTTGCTGAAAAGTAGGAATCCTGAAAAATGTAATCGTATTTTATGCTCTATGTACTCCACGGTATCACTCAATTCTCAAGCGCCACTTGAGCTTCAAGAGATTTGCAAAGTTGTTTCTAGCTCGATTGGCAGTTTAGACGATTTGGAATCCAGTTTAAATAATTTTGGTGTCCATTTGACATCCACCCTTGTTAGTCAAGTCTTGACTTCTTGCAAAAATGAGGCACCCACAAGAAGACTATTGAGATTTTTTCTATGGTCGCGTAAAAAATTGGATTTTGATACCAAAGATGAGGACTTCAATCATGCAATTCGAGTTCTGGCCGAGAAAAAGGATCATGCTGCAATGCAGATTTTGATTTCGGATTTAAGGAAGGATGGCCGCGCTATGGAGCCACAAACTTTTAGCATTGTAGCTGAAAAATTGGTTAAACTTGGGAGAGAAGATGAAGCATTGGGTATATTCAAGAACTTAGACAAATTCAAGTGCTCACATGATAGTCGAACCGTTTCTGCAATTATCACTGCTCTCTGTGCCAAAGGCCATGCTAAGAAAGCCAATGGGGTGATTTATCACCACAATGATAAGATAACAGGCGTAAAGCCGTGTGTTTATAGAAGTCTTTTATACGGTTGGTCTATGCAAGAAAACGTAAAGGAAGCACGAAAGGTTCTTCAAGAGATGAAAGGAGAAGGAATACTTCCAGACTTGTTTAGTTACAACACATTTCTGAGGTGCCTTTGCGAGAAAAATCTCAAGCGAAATCCTTCAGGACTTGTCCCGGAAGCTTTGAATGTGATGATGGAAATGCGATCCTATAAAATCGAGCCTAACTCGATTAGCTACAACATATTGCTTAGCTGTCTTCAAAGGGCGAGAAGAGTGCAAGAGTCATGTAGGATACTCGAAAGAATGAAAACGTCGAGTAGCCCCCCAGATTGGACGAGCTATTACCTTGTTATAAAAGTATTGTATTTGACAGGGAGATTCGGTAAGGGCAATAAGTTCGTCGATGAAATGATCGAGAAGGGGTTGGTACCCGATCGGAAATTTTACTATGACTTGATCGGTGTACTTTGTGGAGTTGAGAGGGTGAATTTCGCTCTTAACTTGTTCGAACACATGAAACAAAGCTCGTTGGGTGGTTATGGGCCGGTATATGATGTGCTTATACCGAAACTATGTAGAGGAGGGGATTTCGAGAAAGGTAAAGAGCTATGGGATGAGGCTATGTCAATGGGTGTCTCTCTTTGCTGCTCTGTCGATATTTTGGACCCAGCCATTACCGAGGTTTTCAAGCCGACGAGAAAGGTAGAGGAAGAGGTTAACCTTCAGAATATCGTTATGAAAAACATTGCTAAGACTCGAACACGAGTTTTCAAGACTAAAAGGAAGTTGAAGAAGAAAAGGAGAGGGAAGAAAGGGAAAAAGAAATTAAGTAAGCCATAATTTTCCAATTGGGAACTTGTAAGTTGCAAGTCAAACCTTGTTTTCAATCTTATACATGATGTTGGTTTCAATAAAAAAAAATGGAGTCAATTGTTTTCATACTTCATTGATTAAGTAGCTTGTTTCTTGATTGAAATGCACAAAATAGGGAAATGGTAGTAAATTTTTGGGTAAACTTCGAAAACATAATATGTGATTTCACTCGTTATCAATTTGAGGATTGTGGAATTTTTTTTACCAAACCGGTGACTTTGGTTCCTAACGTTATCAGAACCAGGAATTTTAGCTAACACCGTTAAAAACCCAGGGTAGTATCGGAATTCTCAAATAATCACTGTAAAAGCAAAAAAAAAATATCAGAACACATTTTTTGTTCTCTTCTCCTTCACCTCCCTCAATCCCTTCTTCCCTTTTCAATCTCTAAAGCTAGCTTTTTTCAATCCAAAAGTTCCCTTTCATTTTATTACAACCTGTGAAAAACAAGACCGACAATCACAAACTCAATTCAACTTTTCCCCCTCTCTTGATTTAGCCCAATTCGACCTTGTCTTCTTTATCTTCTTTTTCTGTATTCTGGGTCTAATTTGAAGCTAGATCTTATTAGGTAGATTCAAACTATATTTCTGGTGAAATCGACGGAGACACCATGGTTCAAAAGAATCGGTTTGAAGCAATAGTTGAGTGATTACTCCAACGCCTTGAATAGATCAACGCTAGCACCGACGCCATTAACTTCGTCGCAATCGGTTTCGATTCGCTGGTGTTTACTAGTTCAGCGGACGGAACAGTGAAAATGTGGAGGATAGAGCTAGAGGGAAACAAAATGAAGCACTAATTTATTCAGATTCTGTTACAGCAACAAAATGTTGTTTCCTCACCGGCGGTAAATCAGGAAACAACAAGACCAAATTGAAGC